>PVIY010010897.1:0-67174 GCA_004026745.1 Myrmecophaga tridactyla | reverse complement strand
CCTTCCTTCCTTCCTTCCATCATGCGTATATTGATATGTGTTCTAATTTGATAGCTGCCTGAATGTGATATACCAGAAACAGAATGGCTTTTAAAAAGGGGAATTTATTAAGTAGCAAGTTTACATGTGAAAATGTCCAAATTAAAGAAAGGCTATAGAAATGTCCAATCTAAGGCATCCAGGGAAAGATACCTTGGTTCAGGAAGGCTGATGACATTCAGGGTTTCTCTCTCAACTGAAAAGGCACATGTCAAATGTGGTGATGTCTGCTAGCTTTCTCTCTGGCTTCTTGTTTGATGAACCTCCCTCAGGAGCGTCTTCCTTCTTCTCCACATGTCTCTGGCTCTGTGGGCTTTCAGGGTTCTTGTGGCTCTCTAGCTTTTTCTAAAAATATTTCCTCTTTTAAAGGATTCCAGTAAACTAATTAAGACCCACCTGGAATAGGTAGAGTCACATCTCCCTCTACTCAAAGGTTAATGCCCACAATTGGATGTGTCACATCTCTATGGAGATAATCTAATCAAGTTTCCAACCTACAGTACTGAATAGGGATTAAAAGAAACGGTTGCTCTCACAAGATCGATCAAGATTGAAACATGGCTTTTCTAAAGTACATAATCCTTTCAAACTGGCACAATTCTGAACAACCCCTTTCAACCATAGTACTATGCCCCTTATTTTTGTAGTTGCTAAAGGAGTTTAATTTATATGGGCTGTCTTCATTTTCTTTTACCAGTTTCAATAATGGATAAAGTGACAACAGTTTTCAATAGCGCACAGAGACTGGAAGTTGTAAGGAACTGCATCTCATTCATATTTGAAAATAAAACTTTGGAGACTGAAAAGGTAATAAAATGCTTTTTTTCCCCAAGTAAGCATTTATCATCACTCTTTCATTTTACAACTGGCCTCTCCTCAAATTCATCCCTTTTCCCTGTAAAATCTTCTTTCATTGTTTTGATCATTTTAAATGAATAGTATCTAAGATTTAAAACTGTAAAGTTTAATTATATGAGTACCAGAGAAATATTGATAGTAATGTTGTATTTTTTATTTTAAACGTTGTTCATTCACCCTATTTTGGTATATTAGTTTGAAAATTAATATTTTCAATATAATTGTATTTATTGCAAAGAATCTAATCAGAATATATAATGGACTATAGAACCTATACTATTCAATAGTATACTATTTATACATCTTAATGCACATTTTCTTGCCTCCTTCAATAGAACAGGCTGAATATAATGTGACCTTTTCTTGATGACTCATTGTCATAGTTCTGAACATCTATTAAAAGGATGCATGCACCTGCTTTTGTCCACCCTAAGTGACCTCAGTTTCTTTATGTTTTGAGTTGGGGGGGTTTGTATTTTTTCTTGTTTCCATTTTTTCTTATGGGTAAAATATTATAAATTTTCTTTTACTTTCCTTGCTTTCAGCTTTCATTCTGTTCCTTGAACCCTCCTAAAACAGTGTCATACCCTCCCACTCTCAGTCTTCTCCCCTCCTTCTAACTTGCTTCTTTGTTTTGCTTTTAGGGTTTACCAAGTTAAATAAACTTATTTATGTTAGTTAAATAGGCCGTAAATGATGAATTGGAGGAGACATTTTTATGAATAAAAGAGTTTTAATACACAAGCCTAGAGACTATTTTTGTTCCTCTAAGTCCTCTTACCTAGCTATTTTTCTCCCTCTCTCCCTTCCTCCTTTCTTTCTTTCTCTATTTTCTTTTTCTTTCCTTCCTTCCTTCCTTCCTCCCACCCATCCTCCTTTCTTCCTTACTTTCCTCTCTCCCTACTTCACTCTCTTTCTTTCTTTCTATATTGAAATGGTAAGAGATTGTAGAACTTTCCAGTTATAAATGAAAAATGAATAGCATTTAAATAGCTGACCAATTTCAAAGTATGAAATGTCCTGTGTTTCTTGGCATTTTTAATTTCCTTTCTATTCCTGCCATGGAAAATTGACCAGGTAGATAAAGAAGATGTCTAAATGTCTAAGGTTTAGACTCATGCTCTGAAGCAGTAGTTTGGTAACCAAAGTTTTGATAAAATGTTTAAAAGAGGGGAATTGAATGATTTTTCAATTTACCACATACACTAATTCTACTTATTTTTCATGCTGTCTAACAAATACAAATAACAAATAATCTGTTTTATAATTATTCTTAATATCAAAACAATTCTTCTCTAGGAATTTAATTCTAATAGCTTTGTTAAATGGCTTGAAAGATACACTTGAACTTTCAATATGATGTTTGAAAGTAATTTTTTTTCCAGTGGTACATTTTGGTAATTAGTACCTCTTTTATCCTCAGACACTTCCTGCTGCATTGAGAGCCCTAAAAGGAAAAGCAGCAAGACAGTGTCTCACTGATGAGCTGGGTTTGCATGTCCAACAAAACCGGGCAATATTAGACCACCAACAGTTTGACTACATAATAAGAATGATGAACTGTACTCTACAGGTAATTTTTAGTTCTTTCACATTATTCCTCTTATTTGAGAATACTTTATTTTTTTGGCCCAGGAGATTCAGAAATTACTAATCTCTGAAATTCTTGAGCCTTCCACAGCTAATAGGATGAAGAGTCAATATCCATACAATTTTTGTCATAGACACTTATTCATTATTGGCATAAATATTAAGAGTTTTTCATTCATTCTTTGTTTTCACTTGAAAAATATATTTTACTTGCTCTCTAGGAAGACTTTGAGAAAATGAACCTTATCTTTAAAATATTCAGTTATGTTTTACTTAATGTTTGTATTCATGTCAACCTTTTTCAGTCAGTTTTCATTTGTGCTGTTAAGGTAGAGGGCAGTGAATGGTGGATAATCCAAGTGATAAATGAATTAGTGAAGTATTTATAAGCACTTTGTGTGTGTTGAGCACACAAAACAAATTTCCAGTTGGCTTCAAAGTATGTTTATGATCTTACAGAAATAAACTTCCTACAAAATACTGAAGACCCAAATTGGAAGAAGCAAATAGTCTGGTTACTCCATCCCATCTTCCTTGTTAGATGTTCTATGACATAGTCATATTCTCTACAAATGATGGAAAAATTATTTCTCAAACTTTTTGCCCAAGAAGAAAATATAAGGTTTCAAAGACCATATATGGAATCCAAAGAAAGTAAACAAAATACATGTTAAGTATTGGTATATTGGAAAGTAAGAATTACAGGATATAATTAATAATGAAATTGTGTATAAAAGAAGGCCTGAATGAGTGGAAAGATATATCATGTTTATGTATTACGAGACTCAATATTATAAAGATATCAGTTTTCCTCAAAATACCAAATCAATAGGCCAAGGCCTCATATCTTGGGATTTGTTCATATGAAACTTATCCCTGCAAAGATTAAGTTAAGCCTACTTAAAATTAGGCCTAACAGTCACCCCCAGAGAACCTCTTTTATTGTTCAGATGTGGCCTATCTCTCTCTCAGCCAACAGGGCAAGAAAACTCACTGCCCTGCCCCTCTCTACATGCGACATGACTCCCAGGGGTATAAACCTCTCTGACAGCATGGGACAGAAATCCTAGAATGAGCTGGAACTCAGCATCAGGTGATTGAGAAAACCTTCTTGACTGAAAGGGGGAAGAGAGAAATGAGACAAAATAAAGTGTCAGTGGCTGAGAGATTTCAAACAGAGTGGAGAAGTTATCCTGGAGGCTATTCTTACGCATTATATAGATTTCCTCTTTTTAGTTTAAGGTGTATTAGAGTGGCTACAGGAGGTGCCTGAAACTATAGATCTGTGTTCCAGTAGCCGTGTTTCTTGAAGATGATTGTATAATGATATAGCTTTCTCATATCATTATACATATGGCTGTATGATTGTGAAAACCTTGTGTCTGATGCTCCTTTTATCTATGGTATGGACAGATGAATAAAAAATATGGATTAAAAATAAATAAATAAATAATAAGGGGAACAAAAAAATAATCTAGAGAAACAATATAATTCCCATCAGAATCCCAACTGCAAAAGCAAAATCCCAAGAATTACCAGCACCTTCTTGAAGGAAAGCAACAGAGTGTAGAATTTTATGTTGTTAGATATCAAAAATTAGTTTGAGTATAATAATTAAGACAGAGTAGTATTGGCAACAAACAGAATAGACTAAAGAGCCCAGAAACAGACAAACACACATATTGAAATGTGATTTGTGACAGAGTTGGCATTTCAGATCAGGATACAAAGATGGTACAAAGATGGGTAATTCAAGAAATGGTTCTAGAACAACTGGATGACCAAATGGACAAATGTGTGCATACTTCATACCATGCACAAAAATCAATTCTACGTGTATGAAAAGCCAAACTCTAAATCTTTTTTAACACAATACAAAGAATATCCGCATGACTTCAGGTTAGGGAGAGATTTGTTTAACAAGTCATTTATAGTGTCAATCAAAAAAGAAAGGATTGACAAGCTTGATTAAGTTAAAATTAAGAATTAAGAACTTCCATTCATTAAAAGGTACTATAAAGAAAGTAAAAATGCAAACTTCAGAATGAAATATGTTTGCAAAGCATATCACTGTCAATGAATTAGTACTTAGATTATAAAGTACTCCTATAAATCCATAAGAAAAAGAAAAAATAAAGCACTTGTAAAATAGGCAAAAGACAAGTATCTCAGTGAAAAGGAATGCAGAGAAAATGGTATATGTCAGTAAATGTAGAAAAAATGGTATAGGTCAATAATTGGAGAAATGAAGAATAACTTACACAACTTAAAACCACAAGATAGAATTTTACACCCCCTATTTGACAAGAATTTAAAAATGTGATAGCATCAACTGTTGTCAAAGACATGGAACAAATGGAATACATAAACACTGCTGGTGAAAATATAATTGATACACCCACTTTGGAAAAGAATGTATCTTTATCTTATAAAACTGAATATGAACATACTCATTGACAGTCATTCTACTTCTAGAGGACCTTTTACCCATGGACGTCCAGAGTATGCACAAAAATAGCAGCATTATTTGAAATAGTAGAAAATTGGAAACAGCTCATATGTCAACTAGCAGTAGATGGTATAAATGAATTATGGTATCTTCTTACAATAGGAAGAATATTTTCAGCATAGAAAATGAATGAATTGCAGCTACAAGGAACAACATGGTTGAATCATAAAGAAAATACTTTTGTGCAAATATTAAAAGGCAAATAAAAATAACTTACACATATTTTAAGTCTTAGGGTACCACTATTAGATTATTTTGCAGTGCATATTAATCTTCACAAAGGACATTCAAGAAGATATCTTTCTCAGAAATTCTAACTTAATATCTGCAGTGATTCAATCTAGCATCAAAAATGAAATCTTGTAACAAACACTTTTTAAGTTGTATTAGGGAATTGACAATATCAGTGATGATTCACCTTTACTGGAATTTTATTCTACTTGAAAATATAAGACACTAGCTATAATACTTTATAATAGCCAAAATTAAAAGTAACTTAAATTCACCATTTGATGCTTGTTAAATCTATCATGGTACAACTTTTCTTTGGAATACTGTTCAGCTACTAAAAAGGTACCTCTATATGTACTGATATGGGAAAACTCTTACCATATATTACTAGGTAGGCAAAAAGAAGTTATATAAGAAATATAATATGATTCTGTTTTGACCTAAAATTACATGTATGTACATTTATTTGTGTGTATACATATGTGTGTGTACATATATTTATATATATATATATGTTGTGTACATCACAGTAAAAGTCTATTTACCTTAAATCCTTAACAATGGTTATCTCCGGGAAATAGGATTAGAAGAATTTTTACTTTTAATTTTAAACACTTGTTTGTTTAAAATACATGCATATACCCCCCACCCACCCATACATAGATATATTTATACATACATATGTATTTAAGTTACATAAAATATATAACAACCATACCTTGCTTTTATAATTAAAAAAAGATTCTCATTTTTGTAAAAAGGAAATATTGACCCCCCTTATGAGAAGAATAAAAGATAATGACTAAAAGCCGCATGGCTTTTGGTACTTTCCTGTTCTAGAGAATGAAGGGGTACGATTAGTAGACTGAGGTCTCTGGAAGCCCTAAAGTAGGTAATTCCCTGAGTCCCCAATTAGTGGTGATAAAACTACACACTGACTATTCTAGGGAGCTTTTTTCCATTAGTAATTTCTGTGCTGTTTATTAAACTAAAGAACTAAGTAATAAGACTTTTTATAAACTTAATTTTAAAATACTCATTAGTAGGTCACTTATAGACTAGCCATGTACCCTAAGAGTACAAATAGTTTTCTTTTTCATTTGAATAATCATATTTCTGGAAAAAGGGGGCATAGATGATTTTTATTCCTTTCAAATACACGTGGGTTAATGGGCTCTTATAATACTGTATTTCATATATACATAAAAATAGATCCTGTGCTTCATTCCAGCACATGCTGTCATTTAAAATTATATAAATCTCTTTCTCAGTTATAAATGGACTCAGATGTGATATTTTTATTTTAATGTGTTATTTATTGCCAACTTGGGATGTATTAGTATTTATGTTCTAGTTACAACAGTATACTTGTGGGGATTTAACATGACATTCTGAACATTTTTTACAAAAGCATAGAATTTCAAGTCAGAGAATCTAAACATCTGTGTTTGTGTTTTTTGAAGGAAATATTAATGAAATGAACTAATTGTTAGATAGGGCTTTGATTTTAGTAATTTTTGTTTTTCGTGACCTAGAAGTTATCTTCTTTCCTGTCCTCAATGGGAAATTAAATAGAACATCAGTACTGCCAAGGGGCTATTTGTTTATCAGTTTCTTTAAATGTCAAGAAAACTTTTTAAAGCTGTGGTTTAGAGTGGTTATAGATTATTCTAATTTATTGCCATCTAATTTCAAAATCTCATCAGATTTTAGTATTTTTTTTATAACTACCTCACCCCCAGATCATCACCTTAACTATTTCTATTTTAGCAGTTATAGTATTAAAACCTTTTAGCTGTCAAGATTTTAGCTAAGCGCTTTCATTGTGAATTCTAATGTCAAAACCCAGGAAATTCTCCATTTCCAGCATTAAGATAGAATACATGGTATGAAACCCTCTCAGTAAAAGAGCCATACATCTTAGAATTTTTAAAAAAACATAATTTTTGATACATTTCCTCCTGTCCTAGTTTGCTAGCTGCCAGAATGCAGTATACCAGAAATGAAATTACTTTTAAAAAGGGGAATTTAATAAGTTGCTAGTTTACAGTTCTAAGGTGGAGAAAATGTCCCAATTAAAGCATGTCTATAGAAGTGCCCAATCTAAGGCATCAAGGGAAAGGTACCTTGGTCTAAGAAGGCTGATGGTGTTCAGCGTTTCTCTCTCAACTGAGAAGACATGTGGTGAACATGTGACAGTCTGCTAGCTTTCTCTCATGGCTTCCTGCTTCATGAAGCTCCCCAGGAGGCATTCTCCTTCTTCAACTCCAAATGTCCCTGGCTGGTGGACTCTTTGCTTCTCATGGCTATGTCATTCTGCTGTGGCTGTCTAGTGGCTCTAAAAAGGGACTCTCCAAAATGTTTCCTCTTTTTTTTTTTTTTTTTTTAATTTACATATGGGCAGGAGGCACCAGGGATCGAACTCCAGACCTCCAGCACGGCAGGTCAGAGCTCTGCCTGCTGAGCCACGGCAGCCGCCCAATGTTTCCTCTTTTAAAGAATTAATGGGTGGAGTCACAACTCCATTGGAAGCTATCTAATCAAAAGTTACCACCCACAATTGGGTGGGTTACATCTCCGTGGGAACAATCAAAATGCTCCCAGCCTGCAATATTAAATGAGGATTAAGGGACATGGCTTTTCTGGGGTCCACCACAGATTTAAACTAGCACACCTCCCAAGAAGAAAAGGAAATCATTCTTAACATGCCTCTCTATCTCTCTTCTTGAGAAAAAGACAAAGAAAATCAGAGCCCTAATTATTTGATATTGGGAAAACCAGATTTGTGGCCACAGTTAAGCCCTGGCCCTCATTAAAGACATCTGGTTGAACTTAACAGTTTCTTTGCATTAGGCAAAAAAGTTAAATTTCACTTCAAGCAAATGGAAGAAGAATAAAGTAATCCCTGTTTAGTGGCATGCCTCTCACAATTACCTCCAGAAGAAGCAATTATAAATCCTTTCTGGAATAATGCATCCTCAATTTTGGTAGTCAGGATTCCCACAAGTTAAATTCAATGAGATATGAACTCACAATTAAAAAATGAAATACATAAGGAAATGAGCTAGTATGAATTAGTATCTAAAGACTAGATATTGAAATTATACAATTTGAATATAAAATAATTAGAATGTTTAAACTAATTAAATATTAAATACAAAGTCAGCGAAAAACAAGACATTAACAAAAATGATCAGGTAGAGGGATTGTGGGAAGATGCCAGAGTAGGAAGGTCCAGTATCTCCACCAGAACAGCTATTAAAATAGTCAGGAACTGTCAGAATCAGCTGTTTCAAACTCCAGAATCCAGTTGTACACTGTACAGCATCCAGGGAAAAATGGGAGGAGAAACTGGTAAATTACAGTAAACACTATGAATTGCTCTTCTATGCACATGGACACTGGTACTCTTCTCCTACTCTTGCTGAAGCCCACAGTAGGGTCAGGCCCCTGGCGCAGCTTTCTTGTGCCATAAAGGGACATAAAAATCCACTTACCCAGGATCTATCTGGGTGACACAGACTTATCTCTGATCACAGCTTTTGATTAGTGACTTGGGATCACTGGGGTCCCAACTCTGAGGGCAGCTATTGTCCCGACCCACCCTGGAGAAAGACAGTGGAGGAGACACTACTCACTTCCTCGGAGCTACAACAGTCAATTGAAGGACTTCCGGGAAGTTCAGGAAAGTGCAGCTTTGGGTAGCTGTGGAAGAAGCTCCTGGCCCTCTTCCTGGTGCCTCCCTCAACCCCTTCCCAGAGGAGTTTGGAATCAGCTGGCACTCACTTTGTGAGTCCCTGACCTTGTTTTAGCTGGGAAAGACTAACTTGGGAAACACCTCTCTGGCATGAGCCCCCTCTATAATTTGCCCTCCAGACAAAAGCAACCTGAAACAATGAGAAAACAGTGTCAGAAATAATTGAAGCTGTAAACACCCAGGAGAGGGGAAAAGTCTTTCTCTGAGAAGTAAGGGGTCTGTTCGTTTGTTAAGCCTCCAGAATGCAATATACCAGAAATGGAATGATATTTTAAAAGGGAATTTAATAAGTTACAAGTTTACAGTTCTAAGGCCCTCAAAAAGTCCAAATTAAAACACCAGCAAGAAATTACCTTCACTCAAGAAAGGCTAATACCATCTGGAATACCTTTGTCAGCTGGAAGGGCATGTGGCTGGCATTTGTTGGTCCTTGTTTTCGTTTCCGTTGCATCCAGTATCTGATGCCAGCAATTTCCTCTCTAAGCATCTGTGGACCTTCACTTAGCTCCTCCTTAGGACACAATTCTGGGTTCTGGCTTGTTTTGCATCTCATGGGAAGGTACATAATGATGTCTGCTGGGCTCTGCCTATGTCTAAGCATCTGCTCTCTTTGTCAGCGCTCCAAACATTTCCAAACAGCTGTGTCACTGTCGGCCCTGAAGCAGTTGTTCTCCATGTGTCTGCATCTCAAGTTTCTCCAAAATGTTTCCCCTTTTTAAAGGACTCTAGTAAACTAATCAAGACCCACAAAAAATGTGTGGAGTCACATCTCCATCTAATCAGAAGTCCACATTCATAATTGGCCATGCCATATCTCCATGGAGATAATCTGATCAAAAGTTTCCACCCTACAATATTGTATCAGAATTAAAAGAAACAGCTGGTCCCATAAGATTGGATCAGGATTAAAATATGACTATTCTGGTGTACATAAATAGTTTCAAACTGGCTCAGGGTTCTAAGCAACTAGGGAACACAAGCCCAAGACAAAACACAGCCTCACCCCACCACCCCCCCACACCCTGCACTTTGCATTGCCTTAGGCAGACCTTCCTGATAGGACTCAGGACACTCAAGAAAATCTCTGTTATATCACCAGCTGGTTACAAAATCAAGAAACCAACATCTCAGGAAATAAATCCCAGAGTTAACATTTTAGAATATTAAAATGTACAGTGTGCAAAAAAGTACAAGACAAGCAAAGAAACAGGAAGCTATGGCCCATCCAAAGGAAGAGAATAAAAATCTGGAAACACCGACAAAAAAGACCCAGACTATGGGCATAAAAGACGAAAAAATTGATCTTAAACATGCTTAGGATAATGAGGGAAAATTCAGAGAGAGAACTAAAGGATATTGGGAAAACAATGAATGAGTAAAATGAGAATCTTGGTAGAGAAAAAATTTTTTAAAAAGAAACCAAACAAAAAGCAGAAGCCGAGGATGAGGGAGGAGTAAGGGAAGGAGCGGGTGAGGGTTTCTTTGCTACAAGGAGGACTTGAGTGGTATTGCAAGTAGCGCATAAATCGGGCCGGGATCTTAGATGCCAGAAAGCCTGGGCATATGGGACCTCCGACCATTTGCTGGTCTGTTGGCAGAAAGTATCCAGATCACAGAGGACCTTGAAATCTAAGGTGCCTTCAGGTGGCCAGGCTGACCCGTTCGGGAGAGGGTATTGGGGCCAGACTATAGTAGACAGAAAGATAAACTGTTTCGTTTTTACAGATATGTCCAATTTAGCCAGATTGCAGACTAAACATCCGAGCGGGGTTTTTGGGTCCGTGCGAGACTCCTGGTTGCCCATAATTTAAGTCAAGTCCGGAAATAGACCAAGTCGCGACATGAGGCGTGGCCAGACTATTGGAACGGGGTTCCCCCTGGGGTACTGGCAGGGAGGAGTGAGAGGAGGACGTCTCCACACCCCACGTCCCTGGAAACGACAGGAAACCGAGAGGCCCTCCAGGCATCCCCGGAGGATGACTCGGTCGGAGAGGGGCTCCTGACGCGGCCGCGATTATGGACAGGTCCCTCCGGACGGCAGGGACAAGACCAAGGTATGAACAAGGGATGATTCACCGACTCAGAAGGCACAGGTAAGAATCATCAGTGGATTCTGAAATCATTAAGAGAAAGGAAGATTAAGAAAATGTTCTTCAAACAGTCTCATAGAATCATCCTAAAGAAGGACCTGCCCCCAGTGGTGCAATTCCCCCTGGAAACGTGGGACAAAACTCACTGGACAAGATGGTACCAGTATCCAGAGAATGAGAAAGCCTGCTTCATTAAATAGGGAAGTGAGAAATGAGACAAAAGAAGGATTCAGTGGCCAAGAGATTTCAAGCAGTCCTGACTCAAAGGGGAAGAGAAAAATGAGACAAAATACTGATTCAGTGGCCAAGAGATTTCAAGCAGTCCTGATTTTATCCTGCTGGTTATTCATAGATATTCTATGGATATACAATTTTCTTTTATGTTGGAGTGGAGTGGTAGGAGGGTATTACCTGAAACTGTTGAGCCCTGTTCCCCTAGCCTTGACTCTTGAAGATGACCATCAAAAGATTCAACTTTTACAACGTGACTGTGGTTTTGGAATTCCGTTTTTTTCTGCTGCTCCTTTCATCCAGGGTATGGATGAACATACAAAAACGGTGTGGAGAAAGAATCAATAAAGAATAGATACCATGAAGAGTGAAAAAAAAAAAAAAAAAAGAAACCAAACATAGGTGGGCCATGATGGCTCAGTGGCAGAGTTCTCGCCTGCCATGCCAGAGACCCAGATTCGATTCCTGGTGCCTGCCCATGAAAAAGAGAAAAAAGGAACCAAACAGAACCACCAGAATTGAAGACCACAGTAACTGAAATGAAAAATTTCCTGGAGGGTTTCAACAGCAGATTGGAGCTGGGAGAAAAAAGAATCAGTGAACTAAAAGACAAGGCAATTGAAATGAGTTAGGCTGAGGCACAAAAAAGAGGAAAGAATTATAAAAAGTGAAAATAACCTGAGACCTCTAGGACACCATCAAGCATACCAGTATATGCATTATGGGACTCCCAGAAGAAAAAGAAAGGGAGAAAGGGGCAGAAAAAAGATCCCAAGAAATAGTGACAGAACCCTCTTTCTCCCCCACCAGCAACGAGATGTGACTATGCACATCTGAGAAGCCCAGAGAAAACCAAATGAGATAAACTTGATCAAAATGTTGAATGCAAAGAACAAGGAGAAAGTTTTGAAAGCTTCAAGAAAAAAAGCAACATATTATGTACAAGGGAATCCCAATTAGATTGAGTTCTGATTTCTCATTAGAAACCATGGAAGCAAGAAGGCAGTAGGTTGAAATACTTAAAAGTGCTGGAAGAAAACAACTGCCAAGTAAGAATTTTATATCTGGTGAGGCTTTCTTTAAAAAATGAGGGAACAATTAAGACATTCCCAAATAAACAAGAACTGAGGGAGTTTATTACCCACCAGACCTAGCCTACAAGCAGTGCTAAAGGAAGTTCTTCAGACTAAAAGGAAAGGATGCTAGACAGTTCAAAGTGGTATAAAGAAGTGGTTACCTGGTAAAGATAACCATTTGGGAAATTATAAATGCCAGTTATTTTTGTATTGCTGGTCAGTACTATTTTCTTCCTATAAAGTGCTAAAATGCAAATGTATAAAAGTAATGATAGATGTATGGTTTGAGACATATAATGTACAAAGATACCCTTGGTAACTACAAAAAAAGGTGGGGGTATGGTGGGGGTGTAGGAAAAGTATATGTTTATGTTATTGAAGTCAAGTTGGTATCAATCCAAATGTGATTGTTATATATTTAGGATGTTAAATTTTAGCCCCAAGGAAAATATATGAAAAATATATCCAGAGAGAAAAGAAAAGGCACTCAATATGGTACAACACAAAAAAATAAATATAAAAGGCATTAACAGAAGAATTGAGGGACAAAAAAGGTATGACTTACAAAGGCTAATTAGCAAAATGGCAGAAGAAAGTCCTACATTATCGATAGTCACTTTATATGTACATGGATTAAACTCTGCAGTCAAAAAGAAGATATTGGCAGAGTGGATAAAAAAACAGCATGATTCAAAAGAAAAAGACTAAAATATGAACAAATACTGAATTCTAAGTAATGATATGTTTGCTGAAGCAGTTAGGGCAAAGTGTAATTATGTCCATGGTTTACTTTGAAATGCACTAAAAATAAGATGAATTAATGATGGATGGACAATGGATGGATGAATAGATAATTGATAAAGCAATTATAGTAAAATGATAGAATTTAGTTGCAAGTATATAGGTGTTCAGTGTAAAATTCTTTCAACTTTGTATGTTTGAAAATTTTCAAAATAAAATGAGAGGAAAATAAACAAAAATGAATACATAATTATAAAAATTCAATAAATGGATTAAATAAATTAGACACAGCAAAAGAAAATTATAATGAAATGGGAAAATATGGAAGAGAAGTTAAGATACATGGAGGATATGAGATGGTCTACAATAGAACTATTCCAAGTGCTAGTCTATGAAAAGATAAGGAACTTGTGCCAGAATGTAAATCAATACATTGTTTTCTTCATTGAAAAAATGTTACTATGAATAAAAGAAAAAAGTAAGCTACCTAAACTGTGCTAAGTGTGCTTAGTGTAACCTCAGCTGGCAGTGGCAGATGGCCAGGATCTCCAAAAGTAACAACAGTCCTGCTTTATTAACAATGAAAGACTTCAGAGTCAAGTCTCAGATTGTGTTAAGGCTTAAAATTCCATCCTCTTACAAAATGTTTTTATGAAATTTCATTGGTTGCTGTGTACATTTTTTTATATTGTACTTTCTCAGTTAAGGGCTCTGGATAATGTGGAAAATCACTAGAAGTTTAAATGTATGAGAAAACAGGCTTCTAGAACCCCTAAACCTTCCACATCAGATTGATTTAACATTCTGGAAGTTTTTAGACACTGAATCACTGATGACAAGTCCATATGAGGTAAAAAAAAAAAAATTGAGAGGTATTTTCAAGACTATATTAGTCTGTAGAATATATCCTGCTTGACCAGAGGTGTATTATACTTCTTTTCTCTTTTCTCTTCTTCCAAACATTTACTGATTTCTACTGTATGCTAGTCTCTTTGCTAGGTTCTGGATATACTGAGATGATTAAGGTATAATTCTGGTTCTCAAGAAATTCATAGTTTATCAGGGAAGACTCACAGGTAAACCAATATTTATAATATAATGAGATAAGTGCTGATAGAGATGTGTGAAAAAGATACTATGAAAGCTCTAATAGAGGTCTTGGGTTTGAAGTGGAAAGAAGATGGTCACAGAAAGCATTTATCAGACAAGGTGTGAGAAGGAGTGTATTCAGGTAGAGGGAGTTGCTAATAGAAAAAAAATATGGAAAGGGCCTGTGTTTCTTTTGAAAACTGAAGAATATCTCCACGTGGTTAAGTGTAGAACAGGAATTTGGTAGGAGACAAGGTGATAAAAGTGGAATAATTCCTGGTTAAAGTGAACAGATTGAATACAAACATTTAACCCCTGCTATAGCCCGAAACCGCAATGAACCGAAGTAAATGATTTTTTAATATGCATAAATCCATAGACAAAACAGGAGAGGAGATAACAGCAACAAAAAAACTAGAAAGCTGGAAGTTAAGTAATCTTGACTTAGCATACCCAAGAATGCCTTAAAGCACCCCTGTTTGCAGCACCACCACAGGGTCAGGAATTAGTTACATCAAATGTCTCTGAAAGCAGTGGAATTTTAAAAACCCTAACAGGAGAAAGATAAGTTATATGCATATGTATATACAAATCATCATAGTACAGAGGAACTTGTAAGTAGTAGTAAAAACTTAAATTCAAAGGAGGAAAACCTCACTTCTACTCAAGATGAGCAAAAAATTTTTGGGATAATGGAAAGAACATAAGGTTTGATCATACATACAAGCTTTGTGACATTGAACCGTTGTTTAACTACTCCGAATCCTCATGCCCTATTTCACTGATTTGTTGTGAGGCTCAGATGAGTTAATGTGAGAGCCCCTTAAACAATGAAAACCTAAACAAATGTTTACCATCATTGTGAATGAGGTACCATTTGAGCTTTGAAGTACATGTTTTCCTTTTATGAAAACGGTTTACATCCATAGTGAAATGTAAAAAGTCTAGAGATTGGGTTTTTAGTATTTGTAGCAAGACTCACATTACAGTTATTAGTTTATAAATTGCAGCATATATTTTCAGAACTACTCTTCCTCCCAAACATTTTTCTCCTTTATCCCCCTATTTTTAACAGTTTTCTTGAGATAGAATTTACATACCGTAAAATCTACCCATTTTAAAGGTACAAATGAATTATTTTTATTATATTTACAGACTTATACAACTATTACCACAATCTAATTTTAGAACATTTTCCATGTCCATCACACTAAAACCACGTGCCCATTTATAATCTCTCCCTATTCCTACCCCCAGCCATAGGCAACTACTAATCTATTTCTGTCTCTATAGATGTGCCTTTTCTGAACATTTCATATAAATGGTCTTTTGTTTCTGACTTCTTTTACTGAGCATTCTCCCATTTGTTTTTTGAAATAAAAATCAACTGCTTGTTAGAGTTACCCATATTCCACTGTAATTGATGTTATTTACTGAGGTGTTTTTGTTTGTTTTCCAGTGTGCATGTCCAGAGTAATTCCTCCTTTCTTCCTGTTTGACCTAAGGAAAACAAGTATTTTACCTTCATAGACTTCTGGCTATGACTCATTATGAAACAAATATTCTAGTTTTTTTTTTTTACTTTCTTCTCCTTATGTTAGACCCTCACATGTGCTGAGTCTCTGGGCCTAGAGAAAAGGCTAATTTAATTTAGTCTTTCATATTGTATTTACACAGAAAGCCAAGTGAATTCATGAAGATCAAAAATGAATATGAGATTGTTTCATAATTTCTTCATCTGAGGAGTGTTTGAGCACCCCTCAGTTGCATATGGTCTTTTTATTCAGGTATTACAGAAATCAAAACCAGGTCAGGAAAGCATTAACTATAATCTGCAAGGTTTATTAGGAATTTTAGCAATTCAGAATGGAGTACCTGCAGGGTAAGGACCAAACTTAGTCTCCCACGTAATATTTCTGAGACAAAGCTGCCCCTAAACATTTTATTTATTTATTTATTTATTTAGGCCTGGGCAGGCTCCAGGAATTGAACCAGGGTCGCCAGCATGGCACGCGAGCCCTAGACTTTTTATCACATCAGGCCTTAGATTGTCCTTAGAAATAAAGACCTTCAGTAGTTATAATTAATTATTTAGTTTCATCATTAAGAGAATCACAGCTGCTCTGTGCATGATATTCTATAAGTATACCCTGAAAAGTTTTTAAGATACTCTTAATACCTTCATTTGTAGCTTTTTACCAATTGATCTACTTCGGTTTGGAAATGCATTCTAAAAAAGTCCAGTTTTGAGATATGTAATGAGGAAACATGGAAATCTGGAATGAGGCAGTTTTTTATTGACTGCTGCTAACCATAAGTATGAAAACCAAGTGCGGAACATTACAAGTAAAAAGCAAGTTAATTTAAATCATTTTCTTCTTAGGGAATTATGAAATATTTGACTTACATACTGTTATGAACAACAATGAATAAAATACTAATAAGTATAAAGTGCTAGTACATAAATATTGGTTCTGTATAGCCAATTAAAGGAAATATATAGGATAAGGGAAAATATGAGAGGATGGTGATAATTAACATAGAGGGAAGAGAGAAGAAAAAAGAGAAAATCATGGAGAAAGAAAGAATTAGAGAGAAAGAATAATGAAGGACGATTCAGAATGAGGGAGATATCTGAGGAGGGAGAAAGGAAAAGAGATTAAGGGATTACAAATGCGGAAGTGATTTAAATATTAGCAAGTAAATTGCTTTTACTGCATACAGTAGGTTGTGGGGGGCTATGAATTTCAAAATAAGGCTCAAAAGAATGATCAAGACTTTGAAAATTTCGTGTTTTGACATGAGTAGAACATTGAAATGTTTACCGTCTCCAAACATTACTCTTAAAGAGGTCAAGTATCTCTTTTACTTTATGACTACCACTTGAATTTGTAGGTCGCTGTTCTAGTTTGTTAGCTGCCAGAATGCAATATACCAGAATCAGAATGACTTTTAAAAAGGGGAATTTAATAAGTTGCAAGTTTATAGTTCCAAGGCCGAGAAAATGTCCAATTAAAACAGGTCTATAGAAATGTCCAATCAAAGGTATCCATTCAAGGAAAGATACCTTGGTTCAAGAAGGCCGATGAAGTTCAGGGTTTCTCTCTCAAGTGAAAAGGCACATGGCGAATACAGTCAGGGCTTCTTTCTCAGCTGGAAGGGCACGGGGGGAACACGGCGTCATCTGCTAGCTTTCTTTCCTGGCTTCCTGTTTCATGACACTCCCTGGGAGGCGTTTTCCTTCTTCATCACCAAAGGTCGCTGGCTCATGGACTCTCTGCTTCATGGTACTGCAGCATTCTCTGCTCTCTGCGAACCTCTCATTCTCCAAAACGTTTCTTCTTTTATAGGACTCCAGAAACTTCTCAAGACCCACCCAAATGGGTTGAGACAGGTCATCACCTAATCCAGTTTAACAACCACTCTTGATTAAATCACATCTCCAGGGAGATGATCTGATTACAGTTTCATACATACAGGGCTGAACAGAGATTAGAAGAAGCGGCTACCTTTACAAAATGGGATTAGGATTAAAACCTGGCTTTTCTAGGGTACATACATCATTTCAAACCAGCACAGTTGCATATCGAATAATGATTTTCTTTAGGTACATTTAAGAGCCAGCATACAAAGCAATTTTGATGTGACCTTAGACTCAATAAAAATGAGACACAAATTTTACAGGATTTGTCAACTTTTTTTTCCTTTCTGCATCGAAGAAATGATATTAAAGAGGAACTGTTGGACATAATATGAAAAGTATAATCTTTTTGCCTGTTACCAGTGATCACTATGTCACTTGCTTAGGTTTATCTCCTGTTCTAGTTTGCTGGCTGCTGGAATGCAAAATTCCAGAAACAGAATGACTTTTAAAAAGGGTAATTTAATAAGTTGCTAGTTTACAGTTCTAAGGCTGAGAAAATGTCCCAGTTAAAACAAGTCTATAGAAATGTCCAATCTAAGGCATCCAAGGAAAGATACCTTGGTTCAAGAAGGCCGATGAAGTTCAGGATTTCTCTCTCTCAAATGAGAAGGCAAATGGCAAACACAGTCAGGGCTTCTCTCTCAGCTGGAAGGGCACATGGCGAACATGGCGTCATCTGCTAGCTTTCTTTCCTGGCTTCCGGTTTCATGAAGCTCCCTTGGAGGAGTTTTCCTTCTTCATCTCCAAAGGTCGCTGGCTCTTGGACACTCTGCTTCATGGTGCTGCAGCATTCTCTGCTTTCTCCGAATCTCACATTCTCCAAAATGTTTCCTCTTTTATGGGACTCCAGTAAACTAATCAAGACCCACCCAAATGGGTGGAGACACATCTCCCCTAATCCAGTTTAACAACCACTCTTGATTGGGAGACATCTCCAGAAAGATGTCTAATTACAGATTCAAACATACAGTATTGAATAGGCATTATTCTGCCATTTTACGAAATGGGATTTTGATTAAAATATGGCTTTTCTAGGGGACATACATCCTTTCATGTAGTACATCTCTCCATAGAACAATTTTATAAATTTGGGTTGTAAAATTCTTTGTTTTACTTCTCCTTGTGGGAAATATCAGAAGCAGAAGAGGCCATTAAGCAAAGTCATTTCCAACTCCCCCCAGTTGTTACCCAACTCTGCTTCCATTCCCCACATCCCTTGTAAGAGAACTATCCACTCAGCAGCATCATCTGTCCCTTTAGGCATCTGCATCTTTTTTGACTGTGTCAGTTAACCTCAGCTTTCTGTTGGCTCTGAAACTGGGTCAGCAGTGATTACTGACACTCTCTTGAAATAGGCTCAAAGAAATTAAGCAATTTTCCCAAATTACACAATAAGTTGATGAGGTGAGTTCCAAATCTGGTCTTCTTTTCTCTGTGCCCTGAACTGACTGATACTGCCCTTTTCAAAAACTGAACCAACTGACTGATACTACTGTCCTTCTCAAAAACTGTACCAGTCAGTGCTCTCTAACTAGATTTAAGGTTAGATCAGATATCTATACTCTGGAAACTCACAGATCTTTCGTCATTGTTTACTCAACACCCAGCGCAGCACCTAGTACGTAGAAGGTATTCAGATATTGCATATATACATGCATGATTACATAATTTCATGTAAACACTAATTTTGAAATGAGTCTACATTTCTTGTTACTTGTTAAGGAACTAACTTTGGCTGTCAGACAACTTTGAGTTTCATATTTAGAAGAAAATTCATTAAGAAGTTAGTTATTTTAGTGGCTGAAAGATTTAAGCCAAATCTACTGCCGGTACCACGCATCCAGTTCATTGATAAGACCTCATTGCTAAATCTATTGAAAACTTTTCATTCCTTATCTTATTTGATCATTGGTAGTTTTTTATGTTGACCACTGCTACCTCCTCACAAAATCTTCTTTGCTCATTTTTGATGATGCCGTTTCTCCTGGGTTTCAACTTCCCTTGATGCTCTTTTCAGGCTTTATGATAGGCCTATTTTTCTCCCATCCTGCAAATGGTGATTTTCTACAAGAGTCTGTCTTCAGATCTTTTCTCGCTCTATGTACTCTCTCTAGGTAATCTTATTCATCCGTATTACTGTTTTTTATTCATGCCATTCAATTAAGTCCCTCAAGCCCAATTAGAACTGAATATCCTCTCTGGTTACTGTGTATCTTTACTTGAATGTCCCATAACTATTTACATGTCATCATGTCTAAAACCAGAATAATTTATTCTACCACCACCTACCATCCAAAACCTCTTCCTACTGCATTCAAGAAATAACACCAGTAAGATAAAAGCATGAACATGGTCCTTTCTCTTAACCCTTATCTCCATGTCTGATCAACCCTCAAGTTGTGTGTTTTTTTACTTTTAAGTGTATCTCAAATCCATCCACCTTTTTTCCTCCTTAAAGACCAGTACCCTGGTTTAGGTCACCAACATTTCTCTGAGGTTATCATTATCTCTCTCCAAATTTTCTAGCATACTTCAAAACAATCAACTAGCCCCTTTGATGTCCTTATTTGAACTAAAATTGTTTATGACATTCCTTGATTGGTCTACAGGCACTTGATTATTATTGTCTCGAGGTGATAAATTCAGCAATTGTTTTGCCACTGCAGGCCACTGCCTATGGCAATAGAGCAGTGAATGCCTTCCAGTCTTAATCAGATCGAAGAACCAATTCCAAATTCCCATTCTTAAATTTCTTTTCTCCTTAAACAACTTCTGGTACAGGTTTGGAAAATCCTTAGATAACATTCTTCATTTTCTGCAAGTCTTTATTATACTTATCCCAGTTACATTTGTCTAAAATTAAACGTATATAAAAAACCAACAATAATGCCCAAATATTCTGGCCAATAAAGTGATTGCTTTTGCAAGTGGGATTTAAAGTATAATCTTAGCCCACTCTATCAGATTACACTGAGTGTTTATTATAGATTTCTAGGGAACTTTTGATGGAAATTTAACAGACTCTTGAATATTACAGGCTTTACATTCTATGTATTGACTATTTGAGAGTAATATCCATGATATATGTGCTGGTTTGAAAGTGTTGTGTACCCCAGAAAAGCCATGTCCTTTTTTAATTCTAACTCAATATTGTAGGGTGGAAACCTTTTGACTGATTATTCTGTGGAGACGTGATACACCCGATTGTGGTTATGGCCTTTTTTTTGCACTGGGAATCAAACCCGGATCTCCTGGCAAGGCAGGCGAGAACTCTGCCTATTGAGCCACCATGTCCTGCCAAAGGTTATAGCGTTTTGATAGATGGAGATGTGACTCCACCCATTCAAGGTGGGTCTTAATTAGTTTACTGGAGTCATTTAAAAGGGGAAACATTTTTGATAAACCTCAGATTAAAGATGCAAACACAGGCATTTGGAAATGTAGGGGGTTGAGGAGATATCAGGAGCTGAGAGAGCTGACAGTCACTTCAGAGCTGATAGGGACACAGGCATTTGGAGATGCTTGGAGTGCTGACACAGAGAACAGATGCCTAGACACAGACATTTGGAGACAAGAGTCCTGCAGACGTCACCATGTACTTTCCCATGAGATGCTAAGCAAGCCAGAGCCCAGATTTGTGTCCTGGGAGAACTAAGTTAGGGCCCACAGACACTTAGAGAGGAAACCATTGGAATCAGAAGTGGAAGTAGCAGAACCAGGAACAAGGACCAACAGACACCAGCCACGTGCCTTCCCATGTGACAGATATCAGTCTTCCTTGAGTCAAAGTATCTTTTTCTGGATGCCTTAGTTTGGACGTTTTATGGCCTTAGAGTATAAAATTGTAACTCAATGAATTCCCTTTTTAAAAACCATTCAGTTTCTAGTATGTTGCATTTCAGCAGCAATTAACAAACTAAAACAATATATAATAATTTTTATTTTTGCTGAGGTACAAATTTGAGTTATACATGTCTTAGTATGTGATCAGAAAACACTTAGCTAATATGTAAGCCTTGCTAATTACTAGGCATTCTGCATCTCAGCTTGGCATTATTTTCTGCTAGTCAGTTCTTTTTTGTGAAATATATAGTGTTTATAATATACGTATTGCTTAAAAAATAATAAAATAATCACCCATGTACCAAATACCCAGTTTGAGAAATAGAAACATTAACATTGAAGACTTTGTAAGCTCTACCTCAAATGCATTCACCTTTCCTCTCCCTTAGAGCCTCTACTGAGTCTGGTACTAGTCATCCCTTACTTTTCTTACTTTTAAGGTGTGTGCCCTTAAAATACAATTCAGTTGAGTTTTACTTGATTTTGACCTTCATGTAATTAGAATCTTCCTTTTTATTCATTGATACAATAAATATTTAGTGAGCAACCACTCATAATCCTCATCTATGTTGATGTGTGTAGTTGTGGTTTTAAAATTTTTATTGCTATGAGTTCATTCTATTGTTGAAGCATGTTGGAACTGTTTTCGTTGTTGGGGGCAATGGAACAGTGTTGTAATTAAAAGTGTTGTAATAATCATTCTTATGTGTGTCTCGTGATGTACTTGTGCAAGAATTTCTCTTGGATAAATTCATAGGGATGGAATTGCTGAGTCAAGAATACGTGGAACTTCAACTTTACTAGATTATGACAAATCATTTTCCAGAATAGTTTTATAAATTTACACTCTTACAGCAATATATGAGTTTCCATTGCTTCACATCTTGCTAACTTTGGGTATTAAGATTTTTGAATTTTTAAACCCTAAGTTTCTCATTGAATTAGGAAAGTTCTCAATATGTTCTGAACACCAATCCTTTGAGAAATATATGTGTTGGTGATATCTCTTCCTTGTTTGTGCTTAACTTTTCCATCTCTTTCTGATTTCTTTTTATGAACATAAGTTCTTAATTTTAATGTAGTTAACTCATTTAATCATTTTAAAATTATTTTACTTTATTTTTATTTTATTTTTATTATTTATTATTATTTTAACTTATTAATTACTGCTATAAATTTAATAATTTACTTTGTGGTTTTTACTTTTTCAATGTCTTATAAAAGAAATTCTTCCTGAACATGAGATATAAAGATAGATATAAGCATATTTTCATATTCTTTGAAAAAGTTTAATAGTTTTACCTTTCATATTTATGCCCTTAATCTATCTGAAATCTATTTTTGTGAATCTATCTGAAATCTGTTTTTGTGAATGGTGGGTGATAAAGAACCAGTTTTATTTTTTCCGTATAATAATCATTTGCCCTCAGAACCATTTATTGAATCCTTTCCCACTAATTTAAAATGGCTCCTTTTGCATACATCAATTTTCTCTAAATACTTGGATCCATTCAGGACTTCTATTCTGTTCATTTGCTTGCTTATTTATACAACAGCATCACATAATCTTAATTAAAGTTTTATAATAAATCTTAGTATCTCCTCTGTTGGTTTGAAGCTGTTATGTACCCTCAAAAATCCATGTCCTTTTAATCCAGTCTTTTGGGGGCAGATCTATTGCTGGGTGGCATCTCTTGATTAAGTTGTTTCCATGGAGATGTGTCCCACCCAATTGTGAGTGGTACCTTTTGATTAGGTTGTTTCCATGAAGATGTGACCCCGCCCATTCAGGGTGGGTCTTAATCTACTTACTGAAGTCCTATAAGAGGGAGACATTTTCAAGAAAAGACGGATGCCTTGGAGAGCTGACATAGAGAGCAGATGCTTGGGGACAGACAAAAACTCAGAGAAGAGGTCATTAGAACCAGGAGCTGAAAGCAGTGAAACCTTAGAGCAAAGGGCCAGCAGATGTCACCATGTGCCTTCCCATTTGACAGAGAAACCCCGGACATGATCAGCCTTTCTTGAATGTTGGTGCCATAATTTGGACATTTTCACGGCCTCAGAATTGAACCTGTAACTTAGCAAATCCCCTTTATGAAAGCCAGTCCATTTCTGTTATATTGCATTGCAGCAGCATTAGCAAACCAAGACATCTACCAAGGCAAGTCTCCATTCTGTGTTCTTCTTGCTAAGGAATGCCTTGCCTATTCTTTGCCCTTTGCTTTTCCGTGTAATTGTGGAGTCACTTTATTAACTTCCATGATTAGTTAATATATGATTAAAATTATGTTAAATCTATACCTTAATTTAGAACTGACATTTTTGCAAGTCTATCGATTGTTGGTATATTTCTTAAATTTTTTAGATCTTTAGTGTTTTTTAATAACGTTTTTTAATTTTTTCCAAAAAGTTCTGTTCTAGTTTGCTAGCTGCCAGAATGCAATATACTAGAAACGGAATGGCTTTTAACAAGGGGAATTTAATAAGTTGCTCATTTACAGTTCTAAGGCCGAGAAAATGTCCTAATTAAAACACATCTATAGAAATGTCCAATCAAAGGCACCCAGGGAAAGATACCTTGGTTTAAGAAGGCCAATGATGTTCAGCGTTTCTCTCTCAGCTGGAAGGACACATGACAAACATGGCGGTATCTGCTGGCTTTCATGTGGCTCTACAAAAAAGGGACTCTCTCCGAAAATGTTTCCTCTTTTAAAGGATTCCAGTAAGCAACTCTACCTTCAGTGGGTGGAGACACACCTCCATGGAAATCATCTAATCAAAAGTTACCACTCACAATTGGGTGGGTCACATTCATGGAAACAACCCAGCAATACTGAATGAGGATTAAAGGGCATGGCTTTTGTGGGGTCCACCACAGATTCAAACCAGCACAGGTCTTATACAGCTTTTGTTAGACTTAAACATAGTTACCTTTATTTTTTGTTATTGCTGCTATTATAAATGGCATCTTTTAAAATTACATTTTCTAATTGTTTTTCTCTGATATATAGAAATGTAGTAAATTTATCTATTAATACTGTAGGTTTTCTTAATTCTTATAATTTGTATATGCTCTTCAGTTTTCTATTTGACATTCATATTATCCAGTAACAATAATGGTTTTTACTGTACTTTCCAAACATCATATATTTTATTTATTTTTCTTTTTTTTTACTATCTGGCAAAGACCAATGATATATTGTTAAATTGAAGTGATAGTGAGCACCATTCACTTAAAGTTTCATCATTGAACTTGATATTTGCTACAAAGTTTCAAAAGATATTTTATATTATGTTAAAGATGTTCTCTTCCATTCCTAGTTTATCAAGTGTTTTTAACATAAATAGATAATAAAATTTATAAAATGCTTTTCCTGCAACTGTTGAACTTGATGTGCAATCTTTTTTTATGTGTTGCTGGACTTAAATTATTATTACTTTGCTGGGACTTTTTAATTGTTTTCATAGTAGAAGTGCTCTTAATTTGATTACCTTGATTGTTAGTGTTGATTTTATGTCTCCTTGTATTATCAGTAATTGAGAGAAGGTTAGGGAAAGCTTAGGCCATAATTATGGATTTGTCTTTTTTTTCTTGCAGACTTATTTCTTGCTTCATGTAATTTGAAGCTCTATTATTAGATGTATAAATGGTTGAGATTGTCATGTCCTCTTTATGGATTTATACTTTTGTTGTGAAATCATCTTCTTTATCCCTGGTTTTATTCTTTGCTTTGAATTTGTCACATTATTATAGCCACTCCCAACTTTCTTTTAACTAGGGTTAGCATGGTATATCTTTTCCATCCTTTCACTTTTAACATATTCATGTCTTTATGTTTAAAGTGTGTTTCTTGTAGGCAACATATAATTGGGTCTTGTTAACTAATTTAACGATATTTATATCTAATGTGATCATTTAATATGGTTAGGTATGAGTCTGTCATCTTCTTATTTGCTTTATATTTGTCCCATCCATTCATTGTTACCTTTTGCCTCTTTTTCTGCCTTCTTTTTAGTTAACAAAGTATTTTTTATGATGATCTCATGCTATCTCCTTTGTTGGACTATTAGTTATAACTTTGTTTTATTATTTTAGTTGTTGCTTTAGGTATTATAATATGCATCTTTAACTTGTGAGTTTACCTTAAAACAACATCATACCACTTCACTATGAGAATCTTACAATGGCCTGCTTCCATTTCTCCCCTCCTGGCCTCTATTGTTATCATGCTTTTTACAAATATATATATTATTGACTCCCCAATATATTGTCATTACTTTTAAACAGTTAATCCTCTTTTTAAAAGATTTAAATAATAAGGAAAAATCTTACATATTTACCCAGTTATTATTTCCAGTGTTTTTCGTTTCATTGTTTAGATCCATACTTCCATCTGCCTGAATAGAAACCATTTACTGAACATATAGAATAGTCATAATAACTTCTAATGTACTTTCCTGCTAATTTAAAAACCTGTCAGTTTTACATCTTTTTTTTAATTGATTGATTTTTCTCTTCATTATAGGTAGTGCTTTTATGCTTCTTTGCATGACTTCTAATTTTGGATAGTATGCCAAGCATTGTGAATTTTACCTTATTGGATGCTGGATATTTTTGCATTTTTATGAGTATTCTCAAACTTTGTTCTGGGGTGCAGTTAAGTTACTTTTAAACAGTTGTTACTTTTGAATTTTGCCTTTAAAATTTCTTAGGTCCAGAGTGGTGTTCAGTTTAGAGTTAATTATTCCTGTTGTGTACATTTTCCTATTGTATTCCTGTTGTGTACCCAATACCTGTGAATCAAGTAGTGTTTAGTCTTTGAAAACAGGCACTATTCCTGGCCATGCATGTATGCCAAGCACTGTTACCTCTAATCCTTTCAGGTCATTGTTTCTCCAGCCTCAGATGTGCACGTGCTTTGCATGTATTCAGCTGAGTATGTGTGCACTAATCGGTGCAGATCACCCTCTGTGCATCTCCAGTGTCATTTCTCTGTGCATCTCTCACTCCTCTCCAGTAGTCTGTCCTATGAACTCTGGCTGCCTTGTCCTACCTCTACTGTCAGCTCTGTCTCCTCTATTCAAGAAATCTACCTGACTTCGCCTCGATTCCACTTCCACGTCCTATCACCAGAAACTCAAGACAATAATCTGGGATAATTGTAGGTCTTACCCTGTTTGTTTGTTTAATATATTGTAATGCAATTTTGTTGAGATACAGCCACACTATCATAGAAACCATCTGAACTATACAATCACTGGCTTATTGTATCGTCACATAATTGTGCATGCATCCCCATGAGCAAATTTAGAATATTTTCATTACTCCAAAAAAAGAGAAAAGAAAACTCAAATCTTCCCAAACCCCTTCTTCCCCCTTATAATTGACCCCGTAGTATTGGTGTGATACATTTGTTACTGTTGATGAAAAAGTATTAAAATATTATACTCTATTGTTTGTAATAGGTACGTTTTCCCTAAACCCTTCTATTTTTAATTCCTTGTAATAGTGTAGTACATTTGCTCTTCTTCATGCTAAAGAACTTTTTCATATTTGTACAATTAATTGCAGATATTGTCTACCACACAAGATTCACTGTGTTATACCTTCCCATGTTTTAACCTCTAACTTTCCTTTTGGTGACATACATGACTCTAAACTTCCCCTTTCCACCACATTCGGCACTGTTAATTATTCTCCAATAACATGCTACCATCACTTCCGTCCATATCCAAATGTTTAAGTTCAACCTAGTTAAACATTCTGCACCTATTAAGCAACAGCTCCCCATTCTCCAGCCTCATTCTGTATCCTGGTAACCTATATTCTATATTTTATGTCTATAAGTATAATACATATTATAATTAATTCATATCAGTGAGATCATATAATATTTGTCCTTTTGTGTCTGACTTATTCACTTAACATTATGTTCTCAAGGTTCATCTATGTTGTCACATGCATCAGGACTTCATTCCTTCTTACTGCTGAGTAATATCCTCTCATAGGTATTTACCACATCTTGTTTATCCATGCATCTGTTGATGGACACTTGGGTAGTTTCCATCTTTCGGCAATTGTGAATAATGCCTCTATGGACATTAGTGTGCAAATGTCTGTTTGCGTCCCTACTTTCAGATCTTCTGGGTATATCCCGAGTAATGGAATTGCCAGGTCATAAGGCAACTCTATACTTAGCTTCCTGAGAAACTGCTAAAACTATCCTCCACCATGGCTGTACCATTTTACACTCCCACCAGCAGTGAGTTAAAATTTCTCCACATCCTCTCCAACATTTGTAGTTGCCTGTTTAATAGCAGCCAGTCTACTAGGTATGAAATAATATCTCATTGTGGGGTTTTTTTTCCTCTTTCTTTTTTTTTTTTTTTCCCTCATTGTGGTTTTGATTTGCATTTCCCTAATAGCTAGTGAAGCTGAGCTTTTTTTCACGTGCTTTTTTAACCATCTCTATTTCCTCTTTGGAAAAATGTCTATTCATTTCTTTTGCCTATTTTTAGATTGAGTTGTTTGTATCTTTTTTGTTGAATTGCAAGATTTCTTTATATATACTGGATATCAAACCCTTAACAGATATGTGGTTTCCAAAAATTTTCTCCCGTTGAGTTGGTTGCCTATTCAGCCTTTTGACAAAGTCCTTTGATGCATGAAAGTATTCAATTTTGAGTTTCCATTTATCTATATATTTTTTGTTGTTGCTTCTGCTTTGAATTTAAAGTCTAAGAAACTATTGCCTATCATGAGATCTTGAAGATGTTCCATACATTTTCTTCTAAGAGTTTTATGGTACTGGTTCTTATATTTAGGACTTTGATCTATTTTGAGTTAAATTTTGAATAGGGTGTGAGATAGGGCTCCTTTTTCATTCTTTTGTTTATGAATATCCAGTTCTCCAAACACCATTTATTCAAGAAACTGTTCTGTCCTAATTGAGTAGACTTGGGAGCCTTATCAAAAATCAGTTGACCATAGATCTGAAGGTCTACTTCTGAGTTCTCAATGCAATTCCATTGATCAGTATGTCTATCTTTATGCCAGTACTATTCTGTTTTGACCACTGTGGCTTTATTAGTTAGGAAGCATACTTCCTACTTCATTTTTTTCCCCCGAAATATTTTTGGCTATTTGGGGCCCCTTACCCTTCCAAATAAAATTGTTAATTAACTTTTCCATTTCTGCAAAATAGTCTGTTGGAATTTTGATTGGGTATTACATTGAATCTGAAGATCACTTTAGGTAGAATTGACATCTTAATGACATTTAGCCTTCCAGTTCATGAACGCAGACTGTCCTTCCATTTATTTAGGTCTTCTTTGATTTCTTTTAACAGTGTTTTGTTGCTCTCTGTGTACAGGTCCTTTATATCCTTGGTTAGGTTTATTCCTAGACATTTGATTTTTTTTTTTAGGTGCTATTGTAAATGGAATTTTTTTGCTTGATTACTTCCTAAGATAGTTCATTATTAGTATATAGAAACACCATTGACTTTTGCATGTTGATTTTATATCCCGCCACTTTGTTTAACTCACTTATTAGTTCAAATAGCTTTGCTGTCTTTTTTTCTGGATTTTCTAAATATAGAATCATGTCGTCTGTAAATAGTGATAGTTTTGCTTCTTCCTTTCTAATTTGGATGCCTTTTATTTCTTTTTCTTGCTTAACTGCACTAGCTAGGACTTCTAGCACCATGTTGAATAGCAGCAGTTACAGTGGGCATCCTTGTCTTGTTCTGATTTTAGAGGGAAAGCTTTCAGTCTCTCACGATAAAGTATGATGTCAGCTGTGGGTTTTTTCATATATGTCATTTATCATGTTAAGGAAGTTTTCTTCAGCTCCTACGTTTTGAAGTTTTTTAATTATGAAAATATGCTGAATTTTGTCAAATGCCTTTTCTGCATCAATCAGAATGATTATGTGGCTTTTCCTTTTCAATTTTTCAATTTAGTGCATTACATTAATTGATTTTCTTGTGTTGAACTACCCTTGTATACCTGGAATAAAACCCACTTGGTCATACTGTATAATTCTTTTAATATGCTGTTGGATTCAGTTTACAAGTATTTTGTTGAAGATTTTTGCCTATGTACTCATTAAATGGATTGATCTGAAGTTTTCTTTTCTTTTGATATCTTTAGCCAGCTTTGGTATGAGAGTGATGTTGGCTTCATAGAATGAGTTAGGTAGTGTTCCCTCTTCTTCAATATTTTGGAAGAATTTGAGTAGGAATAGTATTAAGTCTTCTTGGAATACTTGGTAAAACTTGCCTGTGAAGTTGTCCAGTCCTGAGCTTTTCTTTATTTGTAGGTTTTTGATGACTGATTCAATCTCTTTGCTTGTGATTAGTTTGTTGAGGTCTTCTATTCTCAAGTCTGTGTAGGTTGTTTGTGTGTTTCTAGGAAGTTGTTCATTTCATCTAAGTTGTCTAGTTTGTTGAAATGCAGTTGTTCATAGTAACTACTTATGATCTTTTTTATTTCTTCTGGGTCCATGATAATGCCCCTTTCTCGTTTCTGATTTTATGTGCGGCTTTTACCCTGACTGTTTAAGAGCATGTTGTTTAACCTACATATATTTGTGTATTTTCTCTGTTTGTTATTGATTTCCAGCTTCATTACATTATAATCAAAGTGCTTTGTATAATTTCAGTCTTTTTAAAATTATCTAGACATGTTTTTTGTCCCAGCATGTGGTCTATTCGTTCCATGAACACTTGAGAAGAATGTATATCCTGCTGTTTTGGGGTGCAATGTGCTTTATAAGTCTGTTAAGTTTAGTTCATGTATTTAGGGTCTCTTTTTTTATATTGATCCTCTGTTTAGATGTCCTTGTTTGTGTTTTACCTTTCAATGGTTATTGCCCTTCATTGTCTGATGTCTAGTATTCTGAAAATCATGTTTCGCATATTTTGCCCTATTTCTTGGTTGTGTTGTAAGTCCAGTCACTGCTATTCCACCTTGGCCAAAAGCATAAGTCTCCTGATAATACTTTATATTTTTTCCTTCTAAAATATTTTTGTTTGTTTTTGTAAGATGCCATTTAATTTTTTTTTATTTTTCATCAAATATTTAGTGAGCACTCTTGCTATATACTAGACACTGACCAATATATTTGTTTTACATATCTATCTGTTCCTTACCTCAGGTAAGAAGTCTTTGACGTCGGGGCAGTGTCTTACTCATCTTATAATAACCAGGGCCCAGTAAAGTGCTAGGTACATACTAGACAAACTTTTTTTTTTTTTGACATGGGCAGGCACTGGGAATCAAACCTGGGTCTCTGGCATGGCAGACCAGAATGCTGCCTGCTGAGCCACCGTGGCCCACCCTAGGCAAACCTTTATCAGAGACAAAACATTTAAGTTTATAAGGTAAAAATTTAGTTTTCATAGCATGCAAAAATATGTTTAAGTATAATATATAGTATCTAGAATATTTTTCGTATTATATTTAACTTTGTTATATATTTTTAAATTCTGTTTAACTTTAGATAATTTATATTTTACTTAAGGCATTTGACAAGTTGGCATTTCCATTTTTCCACTGAAGGGAAAATTATATTTTTGCCTAAGGTAAAACCCATCCTATATTTTGCTATTTGTCTCAAAATGTAGAAACATAGATTGGGTTCTTGTATTAGTTGGGTTCTCTAGAGAAACAGAATCTACAGGGAACACTTGCAAATATAAAATTTATAAAAGTGTCCCATGTGACCACGGGAACGCAGAGTCCACAATCCACAGGGCAGGCTGTGAAGCCAACGATTCCAATGGAGGGTCTGGATGAACTCTACAGGAGAGGCTCACCAGCTGAAGCAGGAAGAGAGCCTGTCTCTTCTGAATCCTCCTTAAAAGGCTTCCAGTGATTAGATTGAGCATCACTCATTGCAGAAGACATGCCCCTTGGCTGATTAAAAAATGGAATCAGCTGTGAATGCAGCTGACATAATCATGATTTAATTCTATGAAATGTCCTCATTGCAACAGACAGGCTAGCACTTGCCCAACCAAACAAACAGGTACCACCACTTGGCCAAGTTAACACATGAACCTGACCATCACAGTTCTATATATGTCTTTTGGCATGCGTTAGTAAAATAACTTATTTTTCTTTTGTTGCAAAAAGTATTTGCAGTATTTCAAAATCTTCTATTAAAAGAATCTTGATAGGTACAGCATAGAAAAAAATTAACATATCCATCGTTTTTTTTCCCCAGCATAGTATATATTTTTTTCAGTTAAACAATGTGCTTTGAAATGGCACAAGAAAAAAATTTCTTACTTTTCTTGAAACATGTCTTCAAATTAAGATTATTTGAAAATAAAATGACTTTTAAAAAGTGGGAAAAAAATAAAGAAGAAAATGATTGGGTCTCCTACACTCAAGAACCCATGACAATTCCCTTTACCTCCAATCCTTCAACCTCAACTCTCCTTTTTTTATTGTGAAAAATAACATATATACAAAAAAAACAACAAATTTCAAAGCACACCACAACAATTAGTTATAGAATAGATTTCAGCGTTTGGTGTGGATTACAATTCCACAATTCAGGTTTCAACATAGAATCTTAAATCTTTCCAGTTGGGTAGTTTGTTTTTAAAAAAATAAAAAGCAATATTTTCTTGATTCTCCAGTCTGCACCTCAATTTTGAATGGTTACCAATGGCAAAAGAAGTTTACAAGTTTCTAACAGCCACAGGAGAATCAAATACAGTTTGCCCCAAATATTTTTCTACTTATTCATCACTGAAACAAGCAAGGCTCAATGTAAAAAGGGGAAAAAACAAGAAGGATGAAAGATCTTTTCTAAATGCAATTTAGACCAGATTATAGAGAATTTGTAACAGAGACAACCCAATTTAATAATAAGAACAAAAGGAAAAGATCCACATCTCATACCTTTTGAATATGCCTGGCCTCAGAACCCTTTGAAGTACATACTGATCCATTTTCTCTTTCATCTATAGCTAATTTTATAAAAGTGCTTTTATTACCTGGCTCCACAACTTCCTCTTTCTTTAACCTGGAGAAATTCACATTTTTTTTGTTGTTATTTCCCTATAAGAAGTGTTGTACCCAAGATTGGTATCCCTGCCATATATTATCTAAACAGTATTCCAAAAATAGCAACAATAAGCCCAAGGAAAGGAGAGTTGGTGAAAAGAAATGAGAGATGATCCCAGTTTCCATAACTTTGGAGCTACATGATCAATATATAAAGGGTATTACGTTCTTTTTTTTTTAAAGGTATTACATTCTAATACACATGACTTCAGCTAACATGCAGAACTAGCTAATGAGTATTTGAAATGTGGCTAGCCCAAACTGAGTTGTGCAGTAAGTGTAAAAAACATGTCAGATTTTGAAGACATCGTTTGAAAAAGAATGTAAAATATCTCACTAATGATATTTATGTTGACTACAAGTTTAAATGACCATAGTTTGGATATATTGGGTTAAATACAATATATTATTACAATTAACCTTCTTGTTTCTTTTATTTTTTTTTAATGTAGCTACTAGGAAATTTAAAATTATATATATGGCTCACATTTCTTTGGGGCAGCACTGCTTTACAATCGCACACTCAAACCTCAGCCTTTCATTATTCTTTTAACCCTGATAATAGAATTCTTGGGGAGAAGGGGGAAAGCCATTGAGAACATCAAAGCCCTTACATAGATTTAACACATTTTTTTTTAATGATGGAACTAGCATGAAACTCAACCCAAATTAGTAAACCCTCTCATCTGTAACCTTAAAACTGCCTCACACTTCACACTTCCAAGAAATCAGCTTGGCTTGGATCTCATGGCAAAATTTGGCTGAACATTAGGCAAGAGTTTGGGACCAGGAATTAGAGATGCACTTTTAAAAGTGTGAGGAAAATCTATTAGGTACAGAAACTTGGCCACTCAGGTGGTACATTCCAAAAGATCACTACTGAATACCTCCTCCTCAAGTTTGCAGCGTAGCCTTGTGCCATGAGAAGCCTAGCTAGAAAATGGTAATGATCTCTACTACCTGTTTTAGAGTGAGGAAAACTTGTCCCTTTTAATATACTCTTCGTTCTTTAAGGTTATTTCCTCAAACAACTTTTGATAGATCCAAATCTCACAATCATAGTAAACAGCTGCCATTATGTTTCTATGCATTAAGAGTTAAAATTTGGACTGAAATATTCTAGCTGTGTTTTCAGATAGTCTCATCTTCCCCTAAAGTCTGTCCCCCTAAAATTCCTCCATTGGATAGGAATCATTTAGATTCTGCATTGAGGAATGTAGCCCTGGCTTTATCTGTTTTGTTGTTGTTAGCTAGGGTATGTTTCAGATCAGGTTTTGCAGTTTGAGCACTGACTTTTCTATCAGTAACACATTAGAAAGATCTTCATTCAAGATTTTGACCAGTGCCATGACCTCTCGAGACACTCAATTTTGAAGTGAAGCATTGTAACATTAAGGACACTCTCTCTCAGTGTTGTCTGTCATGGTATCAAGCCTAACATAGAGTTCTGTAAACTTCATGTGATTAGCTTTAGGAATCCACTCTTGTAGCCAAAGTATTTGCAAAGATTTTTACATAGATGGCCACAAAAGAAGGCATTCCCTTTCTTGATGAATATTTTATTAAGTGAGCCAGTTGAAATCATAAATGGAATCCAGAAGAGTTTAGACAAATAGGAGATAAAAAATAAAACTCACTAGAGATCATATAGTCCAACTCCTTTTCTAGATGATGATGAAGTTCCACAGAAGTGAAATGATTTGCTCAAGATCACAACGCCAGATAGTGACATTTTAAGGATAAGAATACAGGTTTTAATAATGTGCAATCCTGTGCTTTTTCCAATAAACTACATATGGTCTTTAAACCATAATAATATATGGTCTATGACCATAATAATATTTTTTCAAATTTATTTTAAAGGCACTTTTTTGAATTCACTTAAATAAAGATAAGCTAGCTCAATTTTGAAAATGTCAATTAAGGTAAAACAATGCTTTTCTTAAGGTGAAAATCTGTGGGTCTCATTTCTAATGCAGATTATATGTGTAAACTGATGTAAATTATGATCATAGGTTAAAAACACCTAACGATTGTGTGTTAGACAAAAGTATCTATCTACCTATCTATATGAAATTGTCATGTTTAAGCTTTATATGAAAAAAACCTGCAATTAAAACATTTGCAAAATAATAGCCATTAACAAATGGCAAATGAGAGAGGAATATGAAATAAGAAAAGTGAGTCGAAATAGCTATTCATGTTCCAGTACATCTCAAATGTCCCTCCTTTATAAAAGCTTTTCTGATTGCTGTGGTGAAACACTCCTTTTTCTGTGCCCCCTTATCACCTTTTTCTATTTCCACTGTGGCATGCTGAAGACACTGATTTTCATTAGTTCTTGCTAGGCCTTATTGCCTCTAAGTTCAACTAGCTTGTAAGCCTCCTAAGGGAGGGACTGTATGCAAGTTTTGAACTTATAGGCACTAAACCCGTATGTACTCATTGAATATAAAAATATATAGGTTACAACTAAGTGAGAAAAGCTTGTTTCTTTGAAGCACATATTTTTGTCTAAAGAATTTGATTTCAAGTTACTTTGAGCAAATGTAGAATAATTTGAATGGCACACAATATTTCAGACATTTGCCTGTATCTAATATCAGGTCTAGTATAGCCATATTTTTCTAGATGGGTAAAGGTCATTCCAAAAAAGATACTAGTAGAACACTATTATACCAGTGATTCTCAAAGTTTAATGTGCATCAGAATCACTAGGAGAGCTTGTTAAAACACCGATTGCTGAGTCCCACACCAGACTTGCTGAGCCAATATCTGGGTTGGAGCCTGAGAATTTGCATATTTAACAAGTTCTCAGGTCATGCTAATGCTCCTAGTCCAGAGACCACATTTTGAGAACTGCTAATTCAGGCATACTTCAGATATATTGCATGTTCAGTCCCAGACCAATGCAAGAAAATGAATATCACCATAAAGTGAGTCACACAAAGTCTTTGGTTATTCAGTGCATATAAAATTTATGTTTTCACTATATCAGTGTGCAATAACATTTTCTCTAAAAAAAACAACTACATGTACCTTATTTTTAAAATACTTAATTGCTAAAAAATACTAACTAATATCTGAGTCTTTGGTGAAATATGATCTTTTTTACTGATGCAGGGGTCTTTCCTTGATGTTGATGGCTGCTGACTGATCAGTGTGTGGTTGCTGAAAGCTGGGGTAGCTATGGCAATTTCTTAAAAGAAGTCAACCATGAAGTTTACTGCATCAGTTGATTCTTCCTTTCATGAAAGATTTCTCTGTAGTATGTGATGCTGTTTAATAGCATTTTGCCCACAGTAGAACTTCTTTCAAAATTGGAGTCAGTCCTCTTAACCCTGCCACTGCTTTTATCAACTAAGTTCATATATATTCTAAATCTTTTGTTATCATTTCAACAGTGTTCACAGCATCTTCACCAGGAGTAGATTCCATCTCAAGAAACCATTATCTTTGTTCATCCATGATAAGCAACTCCTCATCCTTAAAGTTTAATCATGACATTGCAGCAATTTAGTCACGTCTTCATGCTCCACTTCTAATTCCAGTTCTCTTAATATTTCCACCACATCTGCATTTACTTCCTCCACTGAAGTGTTGAACCCGTCAAAGTCATCCACGAGGACTGGAATCATTTCTTCCAAACTCCTCTTAGTGTTGATGTTTTGACCTCCTCTCATGATTCACAATTGTTCTTAATGGCATCTAGAATGGTGAATCCTTTCCAGACAGTTTTCAATTTACGTTGCCTAGATCTATCAGAGTAATCACCATCTCTGGCAGCTAAAGCCTTACAAAATGTATTTCTTAAATAAAAAGACTTGAAAGTAGAAATTACTCCTTGATCCATGGGCTGCAGAATGGATGTTGTGTTTGCCGGTATAAAAACAACATTATTCTCATTGTACATCTCCATCAGAGCTCTTGGGCGACTACATGCATTGTAAATGAGCAGTAATAGTTTGAAAGTCATCTTTTTTTTTCTGGCAGTGTATCTCAACAGTGGGCTTAAAATAGTCAGGAAATCATGTTGTAAACAGATGTGCTATCATCCAGATTTTGTGGTTTGATTTACAGAGCACAGACAGAGTATATTTGGAATCATTTTTAAGGGTCCTAGGATCTTTGGAATGATCAATGAGTGTTGACTTCAACGTCAAGTCACCAGCTACGTTAGTCCCTAACAAGAGAGTCAATCTATCATTTGAAGCTTTGAAGCCAGGCATTGAATTCTCCTTTCTAGCTATGAAAGTCCTAGAAGGCATCTTCTTCTAACATAAGGCTGTTTCATCTACATTGAAAAGCTGTTGCTTACTGTAGCCACCTCTATCAATTATCATAGCTAGATCTTCTGGATAACATACTGCAGCTTCTACATTAGCACTTGCTTTTCACCTTGAGTTATGGAGACGGCTTCTTTCCATAAACTCTTGAACCAACCTCTGCTAGCTTCAAACTTTTCTTCTGCAGATTCCTCACCTCCCTCAGTCTTCACAGAATTGAAGAGAGTTAAGGCCTTGCTCTGGATTAGGCGGTGGCTTAAGAGAATATTATGGCTGGTTTGATTGTCTAGCCAGACCACTAAAACTTTCTCCATATCAGCGGTAAGGCTATTTCACTTTCTTATCATTCATGTATTCATTGAAGTAGCACATTTAATTCTCTTCAAGAACTTTTCCTTTGCATTTATAACTTAACTAACTGTTTAGCACAAGAGACCTAGCAAAGAACCTAGGAAGGTTTTCTACATTCCTTCTTCACTAATGATTTCTAGCTTTTATTTAAAGTGAGAGACATGTGACTCTTCCTTTCACTTGAACATTTAGAGACCATTGGAAGATTATTAGCTGGTCTAATTTCAGTATTGTTATGTCTCAGAGAATAAAATAATCTGATGATCAGAAGAGAGATGGACAAACAGCTGGGCAGTTGAGCAGTCAGAACACAGAGAATATTTATCAGTTAACTTCATTGCCTCATATAGGTGCAGGTTATGGTGCCCCAAAACAATTACAATAGTAACATCAAAGATCACTTTCACAATCACCATAACCATTGTAATAATAATTTTAAAAGTTTGAAATATTGCAAGAATTACCAAAATATGACACGGGCACAAAGTGGGCACATGTTATTGGAAAAAATGGCGCCACTATACTTGCTGATCATGAGGTTACCACAAATTTTCACTTTGTTAGAAATGCAGTATTTGTGGAGCTCAGTAAAGTGAAGTGCAATAAAACAAGGTATGCCTGTATAGGCACATAGACTGAGAAGGGAAGAGGACAAACTGGAGTAGAAAAAGAAGGAAGTAGAGCAATGCACACAATGAATGGGAAGATTAAAATTAGGAGCAGTTGTGGGACTCTGGCAGAAGATCAAGGCTTTAGAAAAACTGCCTCTCTCCACTTCATACTTTCCTAAACTATCAGTTCTGACACCTGAACACTGAAATAAAAGTATTAGGTACCACATCCAAACTTATTCTTTAGCAGCCAATTACTCGTGATTCAGAAAATCGGCCTCCCTTCTGAAGCTAGTCCTTTCTTTCTTTTTTTTAATATTTTTTATTGTGAAATATAGCATATATACAAAAAATCAATAACTTTCCAAGTAATTTTCATTAGTAGTTATAGAACAGATTTTAAAGTTTGGTATGGGTTACAGATCCATGATTTTTCATTTTTTCTTCTGGCTTCTCCAAGACACTGGAGACCAAAAGAAATATCAGTATAATGATTCATCAATCATATTCATTTGTTAAATCCTGTCTTCTCTGTTATACTCCTCCTTCTCTTTTTTTTTTTTTTTTCCTGTTTTGTGAAAAATAACATATATAACAAAAAAGCAGTCAGTTTCAGAGTACATCACAACAATTAGTTGTAGAACAGATTTCAGAGTTTGGTATGGGTTACAATTCTACAATTTTAGGTTTTTACTTCTAGCTGCTTTAAGGTACCAAACGAAAAGAAATATCAATATAGTGATTAAGCACTCATACTCATCTGTTAAACCCTACCTTCTCTGTATAACTCCACCATCACCTTTGATCTTTCTCCCACTCTTTAGGGGTATTTGGGCTATGCCCATTCTGACTTTTTCATGATGGAAGGTGCTGTTGATAATATGGGATGGGGGAAGGAACTAGTTGATGTTCTGGAGAGGCTGGCCCCTCTAGATTTCAGGACTTATCTGGTCCCAGGACCCATCTGGAGGTTGTAGGTTTCTGGAAAGTTACCCTAGTATGTGAAACCTTTGTAGAATCTTATATAACACCCTAGATATTCTTTAGGATTGGCAGGAACAGTTTTGGTTGGGGGTTGGCAAGTTATGATAGGTAGCAGTGCTTAACTGAATCTTGCATAAAAGTGACCTCCAGAGCAGCCTTTCAATTCTATTTGAACTCACTCAGCTACTTCTTTTCCCCTTTTGGTCAGGATGGCATTCTTGATCCCACGGTGTCAGTGCCAGGCTCATCCCTGGAGATCAACTCTCATGCTACCAGGGAGAATTTCACCCCTGGATATCATGTCCCACATAGTGGGGAGGGCAACTGTTTTACTTGCAGAGTTAGGCTTAGAGAGAGAGGGGCCACATCTGAGTAACAAAAGAGATCCTCTGGAGGTGACTCTTAGGGGTACCCATAGGTAGGCTAAGCTTTTTCACTACATACTTAAGCTTCACAAGAGGCTTGGCCTATTGATTTGGATGTCCCTAATGTTTGACAGAGTATCAGGATTTTTCCTAGTGGTAAAGTTTAATAGTTTCATATTTTTTTCTCCCATCCCTCAAGGGACTTTGCCAATACTTTTTTATTATCTGCTTAGTATACTCTGGGATTTATCCAGGCATTATATTAAGCTTTACAGGATTAAAGGCTCTCAGGAAGCTAGTCTTTTAAAAGCATTTTTAGGGACTTCTTTTCCACATAGCACTAAAATCTTAGGGAAAAAAGATAAAATTATACAGACCACCTATAATGCCTTTTTCTAACATGTGAAAGAAAAAAAAACTTTAGCATGCAAGTAAAGAAGTTTTTAATCATCTGCAGCCTAATTATAAAGTCACTATAGGTGTACGACCTGAAAGACAAAAATAGGTTTTATATAACTGTGTACTAAGCCATATGTATACTAATTAATTAATGTCCTTCTCATGCTGGTGTCCAGAGTTACCAGGTTAGATCTTGTAAATTACCCTCAAAGCTGGTAGCTTTTTTCTTGTGTCAAGAGCTTGGCTGGTTGTTTCCTCTCTCCACTGTTCCCTCTTCCCCATACCCCTGCCCAAATCTCAGTTGCTCAACTAAGAATAAATTCTTCCTCCTTCCCAATTCTGCTTGTCTTTTCATGAAAAAGAAAAAAAAAAAAGATTCTTGATTCCTTTTCTTTGGCAAGTATTCTTCTCTTTTTTTTCCAGTAACCTTGCCACTCCTTTTCTCAGGCCAACTAACTTCCCAGTCCTTGATTTGGGAAACACACACAGTTCCTGCAGCCCTTATTTCCTTTTCTGGAGCAGTCATAGCTACCTAATTCTTTTTGTTGTTTTTTATTTGTGTGTGTTTTAGAAAAGTTATACGCAGAAAAACAAAAGTTGGACTTTTAAGACAATTCTAGCCCATGATATGTGATTTGTTTTCCTCAAAGAAAGCAGTAAGGATTAGAAGAGTATTTGGAAGATTCTTCCATTTTAAGGCTAACTCTTATATCCTTTCAAAGCTACCATGGCTATGTGTTTATGTATGTGTATTGCCTTTTCATTCCAAAAGTTTTATAGAAGAAACAGTTCTCTAAAGTGTTAAGGTTAGAAAGAGAATGTGATGGGCTGTCATGCCAGTTATTTGACATACTCTATTGTGGCAAAATAAAAAAATTGGACCTCATTTCCACCTGATTTTTACAACCCAATGTACATGTTACTGATATTTACAGTGTTGAGCCTAATGACTTGCATGTGGTTGCTACTCTTTTCTGATATACCTATATACTTACTGAATTCAGTTTCCTATTTAGTGACTAGGTGACTGTATAAGCTAAGACACTAATAAGTTTTTTAAAAGGAAGAAAGAAGAAGCTATTTCAAATTTTGCTAGAAAACCATGCAGCTAAGGAATTTAAGGGAAAAGAGAATAAAATATTCTAACACTAGTTGCATAGAGAATTTTCTGGAAAAAAAATAGACTGAAAAATGAGCTGATTCTGGGCTCTTGATTATTTACGTCCACCCATTTACTTCCATTCCTATACTGAAACTCTACTAAAATGATATTAGAGGGATTTTTTTAAAGATACACATAAACCCACAAGAACAAGGAAAACCTGTAGAAAGATACTAGCAGCAGGATTTTAGAAGATAAAAGATGTTTTTCTTTCTTTCTGCTTACCTGTATTTCCTAGATCTTTTATAATGAAACAGAAGTTTGTGAGTTTTATAAAAGGAAACTAAAAAAGAAAGAGAACTTATTCTTAATCTTTCCAAATATTACAGAGAAAACTAAATTTCTGAATATGAGCCATTTGGTTGGCAATTAGGAAGTCATTGGTGACCTTTGCCAATGAAGGGGAGGGAGGTGTACAGGGAGTCAAAGCCAAACTAGAAGGGATTGATTTTCTGGCCAGTGTCCAGTTTTGTGTTGTCATTAACAAATAAGTTCAGCATTTGCACATTGTTTTCTTAGGATTTTCTAGGCTGCTTATTGAGTATCTCTCTGGACAGTGCTTCAGGGAAAAAATTAATGACAGGATTGATAATTCCTTGCCTATTTATCTTTAAGGATGGTTAGATGTGGTTGAGACTCACTATTACATATTGCATTCATTGTCTGGATCCTGATTTTGACTTCCAAAAAGATTTTCTCAAGTAATGCTACTAAGCAATGATATTGTTGCAAGTTAAAATTTTTCTGTAGGTATCCATTCTTCACCATTTACATTGATATTCCAGAATATTCCTCTTGAAACTAAGAGCTTGTTAAGTTATTCTCTGATCTTAAGTTATCATCTTATAAATCATGAGGAAAATTAGTTATTTGGGTTTGATTTTTATGTAAGTATTTCTTTGTTTCTAATATTATAAGTTAATATTAGCATAACTTATGGGTTTAAAATGCTAAAAAGAACTTTGCTTTTCTTTGTGACTTCACTTATATGCATAAAAGGTTTTTGTTTTGTTTTGTTTGGCATGGGCAGGCACTAGGAAATGAACATAAAAGGTTTTTAATGTAGAGAATATATATTTTAATTTATTTATATGTTTAGTTATCCTACAAACCTAGATTATAATGGATTTTTATAATACACTTTTTCATCCTAAAAACTTAGGTATGGTCTACCACTTATATGTTAATGACTTACAAGTCTGTTTCTCTACCCTGGACCTCTCCTTTGCATTCCATACCCATATACCCAAAAGGGTCTACCTGATATCTCATTTTCATGTCCCGAAGACACCTCAGCTTTAATAGTTCCAAACTGTGAACTCATAAACTCTACCTTTCCTAACTCCAAAACCTTATTCCTATCCATTGTTCCCAATCACTGTGACTTTCACCACCATTGATCCAGTTATGTAATCCAAAACTTGGGTCATCCTTGACAGCTTTTCCCTCATCCCCAGTAGCAAGTTATATTGATCTTTACCTTATAAAAATATTTTAACTCAGTCCACTGCTCTCTCTCCACCTCTAACACCCTGTATTAGTTTGTTAATGCTGCCAGAAATGCAATATACCAGAGATGGATTGGCTTTTATAAAGGGAATTTGTTAAGTTACAAGTTTACAGTTCTAAGGCCATACAAATGTCCAAACTAAGGCATCCAGAGGAAGACACCTTGACTCAAAAAAGCTCAGTCTGGATGGCACATGGATGGTGATTACTGGGCCTTTGGCTTCTGGTTTCAAATAGCTTCCATGGGGCATTTTCTCTCTGCATCCCCAAATGTCTCTGTCATTGTCAGCTCTGAAGCTTTTTCCAAAAACGGTTTCCTCTTAAAGGACTCCAGTAAATTGACCCACCCTGAATGGGTGGAGACCTCCATGGAAACCACCCAATCAAAAGGTCCCACCCACAACTGAGTCACCTCTCCATGGAAACAACTTAATCAAAATGGTCCTTCTCAGAAATATTAAATCAAGTTTAAAGAACATGTCTTTTGATTCTTCAAAAGCTAAGTCAGAGATAGGGGTCCAAGATGGTAGCTTAGTGAGGTGTGGAATTTAGTTCGTCCTCCAAAGCAGCTAGTAAATAGCAAGGAACAGTTCAGAACAACTGATGGGGCCACATCAGTAACAAGACACACAGTGTACACCAGTCTGGATAAACTGGACCAGCTGCCATCCCACCCAGAACTGTGAGTCCCCCAAGCCAAGGAGGCCAGCGCTGGTTTCCAGAGGGGACAGGAAAGAGATTTTACTAGCAGCAAGGGACTGAGCTCAACCAAGCTCCAATGGTGGAATTAATCAACAAATTCTGACTACTAAAAATAAGCCCCCAGCTCAGCTGAACCTCAAGCAAAAGGTAAGGTTGCTGGTTTTTGCCCTGGTGCAGAGGGGCAGGGCTGATAGAAAAAGGGAAAAAAAAAAAAGCTAGGTTTTTTGGATCAGACAGCACAAAATACTTGAAAAGGTCTGGACCCTGAAGGAAATGAGAGGAACATAGGACCTAGAGATACACAGAGCTACGTACCAACTTAAGTTCTTGATTGGCAAACCCGAGGAATGGGGTCCTGCCCTGAAAAGGATTTTTTTCTTTTCTTTTTTGTGGCTGTGTTTCTATGGCTTGACTACTCTTTGCATACAATTGCAAGGCTTCTCAGGCTCCAACTGCTCTATGCAAGGGCGGAATTAAGCTTGTCTGAGAGACAAAGAGGCTGGCCAAATGAAAGGAAGTAATTCCCTGGAGGCTGTGTCTTCCCCAGGAGAGGGATGGGGTCCAACTCAGGTGGAATCCTTCCCTCAAGGAATTCATCCCCCGGGTCTGGAAAACTGAGGTGACCTCTCCTCTGTCTGGACCATGCCCCAGCAGGGAGAGTGCTGAAGTTAAAGATACTGCATCACTTTATGCTGGTGGAACCCTCAGGCAGACAAGTGCCACTTACTGGGCAGAATAGGAAAAACACAGTCTAGAGGTTTCATAGGAAAGTCCTTCAACCTGCTGGGTCTCATCCTCAGGGAAAACTGATGTAGGTGACTCTTTCCTCCTGAGAGTAGGCCAGTCTGGTCTGTGAAAGTCTGACTGGGGTCTATAATACCTAAGTAGACCCTCCTAAGGAAAAAAAAAAAGCACCATACAGGCAGGGCAAGAAACAAGAACAGAAAAATTCTGATCTGTTAAACAAAACCTAAGCTAGAGATCTAGAATAAGCTGAACTGAATGTCAAAGAACAGATAGACAACAAAGTCATCCAGCAAGAAAATCCTAGGTAGAAAAGTGAAAACAATCTCCAGAATAAACTAATTAAGGAAATTAAATATCTAGACACCAAGAAAAAATAACGAATCATACTAGGAAATTTGAAGATACAGCCCAGTCAAAGGAATAAACCAACAATTCAAATTCAAATGAGATACAGGAGTTGAAACAATTAATTCAGGATGTTTGAACAGATGTGGAAAATATTATCAAAAATCAAATCAGTGAATTGAGGGTGGATATAAAGAAGGCAAGGAATGAACAAAAAGAAGAAATTGAAAGTCTGAAAAAAATAAATTACAGAACTTAGGGGAATTAAAAGTGTAATTGAAGAGATGAAAAAAGCGCTGGAAACTTAACAATGTTAGATTTCAAGAAGCAGAAAATAGGATTAGTGAACTGGAGGCTGGGATGTCTGAAATCCGACAAGCAAAAGAAAATATAGGGAAAAGAATGGAAAAATATGAGCAGGGACTCAGGGAATTGAATGACAACATGAAGCACACAAATATACGTGTTATGGGTGTCACAGAAGACGAGAAGGGAAAAGGAAGAGAGAAGCTAGTGGAGGAAATTATCACTGAAAATTTCCCAACTCTTATGAAAGACTTAAAATTACAGATCCAAGAAGTGCAGCATACCCCAAACAGAATAGAAACAAAGTGTCAGTGGCTGAGAGATTTCAAACAGAGTCAAGAGGTTATTCTAGAGGTTATACTTTTGCGTTTTATAGATATCCCCTTTTTAGTTTAAGGTGTATTAGAGAGGCTAGAGGAAAATGCCTGAAACTGTAGAGCTGCATTCCAGTAGCCATGTTTTTTGAAGATGATTGTATAATGATACAGCTTTTGCAGTGTGACTATATGAATGTGAAAACCTTGTGTCTGATACTCCTTTTATCTACAGTATTGACAGATGAGTAAAAAATATGGATTAAAAATAAATGCATGATAGGGGAAACAAATGTTAAAATAAATTGAGTAGATTGAAATACTAGTGAACAATGAAAGGGAGTGTTAAGGGGTATAGAAAAAAATAGGGGAACAAAGGTTAAAATCTATTGAGTAGATGGAAATACTAGTGGTATGGAGGGATAAGGGGTATGGTATGTGTGAGTTTTTTCTTTTTTTCCTTTTATTTCTTTTTTCTGGAGTGATGCAAATGTTCTAAAGAATGATCATGGTGATGAATATACTACTATGTGATGATATTTTGAGCCATTGATGTATACCATACACGAAATGTTTGTATGTTAAGAATGTTCATGCTTTTATGTTGTTTTGGTTTGAAAATACAAAATAAATTAAATTTAAAAAAATAAGAACATGGCTTTTCTGGGATATACAACAGTTTCAAACCAGCATACACCCTAATCAAAGTTAGATTTGATAATCAAAATTACTGCATATGCAGCGCTGAAATATCCTTCTAACCGTTCTGCCCACATCCACTATTGTTCCTCCCAACCCCATTCTCAATCCTGTTGTTTCAGTGATCTTTTCCAGCTACTAATCTATCCTTCTTTGAAGGGGATTAGGATAGGGCATTACTGTATTCACCCCTTGTGCTACCCAGCTCCACTTATTCATATATATTTGGGAAACAGCTCCTGTAAGATTCCAGGGGGCCTTTCTTGATGGGGGAAACTAAGAAGAAGGTAAGTGGGACTAACTTCATGTCCTGCTATTACAGCTGGTCTCCAGGTTACAGCTAATAGTTATCTCCCTCCTCTACTATACATTCCAGATTTCTCCTCATCCTTTGCTAACATCCCTGTTGCCTCAGTGGCTTCACTGGGTACCTGACCCAGACCCTTATCCCTTGGATCTGAGCCCCTGGTCACCATATCTTTCAGCCTAGAGATGCTGCATTTGCTTTTTTCCCACCAAAATTAGGCAAGGGAGTACTAAGAGGCACCCAAGAAATTCTTTTTCTTCCTTGCTCCCATTGTGTAACAGTAGTCATACCTCTACTTAGTGTTCAGTTATCTCTGCCAAGATAGTAACTATTTTCTTACCTCTAGTTCCTGGGCACTAAGAGTCTGAGTGGTAGCATCTATGGCTTATAGTTTAATGGAATGCTTGGGGTTTTTTTCCCCTTTCAGGACTAATGCATCTAATACCTCTAACCCCACAGATCTCAGAGTGACTGCGATGAAAAGTGTAAATTCCCTCAAGTAGCTTATTAGTTCCTAGACCTACCCTTTTCTGTTATGTGCCCCACTCAGAGTTGGCAACATTTTGTGTCGCCTGGTATTTGAGTCAGAGTAGTAGTCCCAAATGTGAAATATGCTGCCTCCAGGACCCAAAAAGACTAACTGGAAGTTTGGCTTCCTTCCTTAGGGCGAGAGATGTAAGATGCAATATATTGTTCTTTACTTTGGCTGGGATGTCCCAAAATGCCCTTGACATTTCATAAGATTTATCTCCCATCCTCTGGAATGCATATGTCTTCCAAGGTCTCTACTGAGTAGCCACTTTTTCTCATCCAGCCTGATTAGCATGATGTGAACAATGTAGTAAATCAGTGATATATTTTATTTGATTCCAAATGGTCCATATTCCTTCAGACTGATTTTTTTAAATACTTCCAAACTTACAGGACGGTTACAAAAATAATACAAACTCCATACAGAGAACTCCAACATACCCCTACACCACCCCCACCCCCCGCCAGATAACCAGATCCACTAGTTTTAACATTTTGCTACATCTACCATATCAGTCTTTCTACCTGTCTGTCTTTCTATCCATCTATCTATCCGTCTATCTATCAATCTATCTATCCATTTCTTAAACACTTTAGTGTAGGTTGTATACATCAGGTTCCTTAAACATTTAATACTGCCTTGTACATTTCCTAAGAAAAAGGATATTCACTTACATAACCACTTTAAGTGCAGCTTTCCCATCCAAGAAATTTAACATTGCTTCTGGTTGACCAAGACGGTGGTATAAGATGTTGAAGGGTGCAATAACTCACAGACTCATTGAGCAACTAGCAAAAACTGGCACAGCTATCTTTCTCAAAACACAAAAAAAAAACAGTTAAAGGGTTACAGTAACTGTGTGAATACTGATTCTAGAAAATGGAGCTTTAAAAATAGTAGGAGGAATACCCCCAGGACTTCCAGGAAGATGGAGGAATAAGGACAGGTAGAAACTGTCAAAAGTATCAGTTCCAGGGCTCAAGAGACGAGAGGAGGACCACTGTAACATAAAAAGAAGAGCTGGATGAAAAAGTAGAAAAGCTATGACTGAGAAATAGGGATGAGTGAACTCAAACGTGCCCACCCTGAGGCTGGTGGCTGTGCATTGATCAGGGTCTTGTCAGCTGGTGAAATGCAGTTTATTCCTAGTTAAGTTGCCATCCGTTGAAGTTAACGCTCTTCGTCCTGCAGCCTAGAGTCTTTATACGTGGGAGTCTGGGAGCCAGCAGATCCACTATATCCACATAGAGACCTTGCTGCAGTTCCCAGTGCTCATCCTCCATCCCCGAGGCCAGCTGCTTTGAACACCTCGATCTGGAGGGGATGGGGAGACCCTCCCCTCAGGAGATAAAACAGTACTGATCTGATGGTTGGGTGGCAAGAGAGATCCTCTGGTCTCACAGTCTTAATCCTTTCGGCACAGGGGATGAAGGTATTCATGGCTTGGCTGCTTCCTTGAATAGAGTGGTTGGGGCAAGGGAGGGAGCTCCATTGCAACGCCAGACACCGTTTTCCTACCCCCAAGGCCATTGACTGTGCATTGGTCTGGGTTTGCTAGCCTGTGAAACACAGCTCACTCTGGTTCAGCTGCTGGCCAGTGAAGTTAACCTTCTCAGTCCCACATCCTAGAGTCTGTCCATGCAGGAGTCTGGAGACCACTAGTTCCATTGTACCCACAAGCAGTGTTTTCACTGCAGTACCCAAAACCCACCTACAACCCCCAACGCTAGTAGCTTCAGACTTGCCCAGACCTGAAAGAGGCAGGGAGACCCTCCTTTCAGGAAAAGAGGGTAAAGCAGAGCAATCCTGAGCTAACAGTTGGCCAGAAAAGGCAACCCTCTGGGTCCCGCAACCTTGAACTGAACCTTGACCTGGTTTGGATCCTACCCAGCAGTCTGCTGTCATTGGGGATAGACAGAGTTGTGGGGAACATGTGGCCCAAAAGTGCCATCTGCCAGGAAGGCAGGGAAAGTGCAGTCTGGCAAGCTGCTTTTCCACCCACCCTCTAAGAGCCTTGTGTGATACCCTGGTCCTGCTTTGTCTGGGAAATACTGACAAGCCAAGTGCCAAAGGAGACCTTATACGAAAACCCAAACAACAACAAAATCTTAAACAAGAGAGGAAAAGCAAATTTCAAAATTTTATCAAGATAATCAGATACCTAGGAACCAGCAAAAAATTGCAAGGCACATCAAGAAACAAGATGTGGCCAAACCAAATGATCAAATTAAAATGTCAGAGGAGACACAGAATTTGGAATAATTAATCAAAGATCAAAGATATTTAAGCAAATATCCTAAATAACTTCAGCAATATGGTTAAAGAAATAAAGGATATGAGAAAGACACTAGAAGAGCATAAAGAATTTGAAAGAATAAATTAGAAAAATAGCATATCTTACAGAAATGAAAGAACTGTAGATGAAATTAAAAATATACTATGGCCATGATCAGCAAGATATAGAACAGAACAACCAAATATGAACACACAGAAGAACAAATGGAGAAAAAACTGGAAAAATTTGAAATGAACCTCAGGGAAATGATTGACAACTCTAAGTGCAGAAATATAAGAATCGTAGGTGTCCCAGAAGGAGAAGAGAAGGGTAATGGGCCAGAAAAAATATTTGAGCAGATATTTGCAGAAAATTTCCCAATTGTGTTGGGTAATATGTTTGTCTACTAAAAGACATAAATATGCAAATCAGGGAGCCCAGCATACTCCAAATAGAACAAATCCAAATAGATCTACTCAAAGACATATACTAATGACTGTCAAATGCTGAAGAGAAGGAGAGAATTCTGAAAGCAGCAAGAGAAAAGCAATAGACCACATACAAGAGAGGCCACATAAGGCAAAGTGCTGACTACTCCTCAGGAACCATGGAAATGAGAAGGCAGTGGTATGATATATTTAAGATTCTGAAAGAGAAAAATTGCCAGCCATGAATTTTTTTCTTGGGGGGGGTGGGGTGCGTAGTCCAGGAATCGAACCCAAGTCTCCCACATGGAAGGTGAGCATTCTACCACTGAACCACCCCAGCCATGGATTTCTTATCCTGCAAAGCCGTACTTCAAAAGTCAGGGAGAATTTAAAATATTCACAGATAGGGGCGGTATGACAGTAGCACAATGGCAGAGTTCTTGCCTGCCATGCTGGAGACCTGGGTTCAATTCCCGGTGCCTGCCCATGCACAAAAAAAAAATTCACAGATAAATGCTAAGAGAATCTGATAACAAGAGATCTGCCCTGAAAGAAATACAAAAGAAAGTTCTTCTGGCTAAAAAAGAAATACAGGAGAGAGAGGCTTGGAGGAGAGTATAGAAATGATGATTATCAATAAGGATAACTAAAAGGATAAAGAGATGAAAAGGCAGCCAACTCAATGGGAGAAAATATTTGGTAAGGGGTTTGATATCTAGAATATATTTTAAAATCCTACAGCTCAACAATAAGAAGACAAACAACCCAATTAAAAAGTGAGCAAATGACATGAATAAACATTTCTCCAAAGAGGAAATACAAATAGCTAAAAAGCACACAAAAAGATGCGCATCTTCACTACCTATCAGGAAAATACAAATCAAAACCGCAATGAGATATCATCTGACATCCATAAGAATGGCTGCTAACAAACGAATAGGGAACTATAATTGTTGGAGAGGATGTAGAGAAATAGGAACACTTATTCACTGCTGGAGGGAATGTAAAATAGTAGAGCTGCTATGGAAGATGACTCAGCGATTCCTGAGAAAACTAAATATTGAGTTGTCCTATGACCCGGCAATTCTACTTCTTAGTATATTCCCAGAAGATTTAAAAGCAGGACCTGAAGAGACATTTGCACAGTGATGTTCACAGCAGCATTATTCACAATTTTCAAAAGATGGAAATAATCTAAGTGTCCATGAATCGATGAATGGATAACAAAATGTTATATACATATAACGAAGTGTTCTTCAGCATTAAGGAGTGAAGTCCTGAAGCTCACGACAACATGGATGAGCTTGCAGACATAATGTTGATTGAAATAAGTCAGACAAAAGGAAGAAATATTATGATTTCACTAATATAAGCTAATTAGAATATGTGAACTCATTAACCAGAAACTTAAAATATAGGTTACCCAGAGATAGAATGAAACTAAAGAATTTGGAGCATTTGCCTAATATGTACAGAAGTTTTTATGAGATTGTACTTATGTGTTTCAAAATGGATAGAGGTGACGGATTTATTACTGGGATTATAAGTAATAGTGCTGAATTGTATGTGACTGTGGTTGAAGGAGTTGTTCAGAATTGTGCCAGTTTGAAAGGATTGTGTACCCTAGAAAAGCCATGTTTTAATTCTGATCCAGTCTTGTGGAGGCAGCCGTTTCTTTTAATCCTGATTCAAAATTGCAGGGTTGAAACTTTTGATTAGATTATCTTTTGATTAGGTTATTTCCGTGGAGATGTAATGCGTCCAATTGTAGGTGTGACCTTGGGATGGAGATATGATTCCACCCATTCGAGGTGGGTCTTGATTAGTCTACTGGAGTCCTTTAAAAGGAAACCATTTTGAAGAAACCTGAGATGCAGATGCTTGGAGAGCAGTTTCTTCAGAGCTTACAGAGACGTGGATGTTTGAAGATACTTGGATTACTGACAGAGAGAGCAGATGCCTAGACATGGGCAGAGCACAGCAGATGTCACCATGTGCCTTCCTGTGAGATGCTAAGCAAGCCAGAACCCAAAGTTGCATCCTGAAGGAGCAACAGAACCGGGAACAAGGCCAGCAGATGCTGGGCACATGCCTTCTCAGCTGTTGTTCCAGATGGCATCAGCCTTTCTTGAGTGAAAGTAACTGCTTCTGGACATTTTCAGGGCCTCAGAATTGTAGCTTGAAACATAATAAATTCCCTTTTTAAAAGCCATTCTATTTCTGGTATATTGCATTCTGGCAGCTTTTTTTTTTTTTTTTTTTAATTTGCATATGGGCAGGAGGCACCAGGGATTGAACTCCAGACCTCCAGCACGGCAGGTCGGAGCTCTGCCTGCTGAGCCACAGCAGCTGCCCCATTCTGGCAGCTTTAATAAGCTAATACAGAGGGTATATGGGAACTCTATTTTCTCCATGATTTTTCTGTAAACCTATCACTTCCCCTAAAAACAATTTTAAAAAATAAAGAAATTTAACATTGATATAAAGCTTATAGTTGAAACTGAATTTTGATTGGGGGAATGGAAATTTAATTAAAATATCCCTGTGGCAAAATTGTAAGTATTTACCATTGTCTGTTTCATATGAATGTGAACTGTATCTGATCCTCCTCTCTGATAAAAAATGGAAAGTAATACATTCACCAAATTAATGGTTGCATACTGTGTACCTGAAGCCATGATATTCTACTCTAGCAAGAAAACATATCCAGTTACTATAATTGGAGGTACTGCGTGGTCAAATTTGCTGTAGTCTACTTTCATCCACCGAGATATGCCTCATTTCTGCAGGCACCACACAGGAGAAATAAATGGAGATATGACAGGGATCATCATTCATGCATCCTTTTTAAGGGGACACTAGTTTTCATGATCACCACCCCCCATCTCCTGGATGTAATATAGTACTTTACATACCCTAATTAGCCAGGGTAAGAAGGGGTAGTTTTAGAGGCTTCAATGGTTGACCTTTCTCACTATGATAGCTCTTATCCCATAGGCCAAAGAAAGACACAGTGTGGGAGTTGCACCAGCTAACAACTTATAGTTTGGGGAACTAAGAAAATGATTTCTGGGTGTCCTCTCTCAGCCTATTTATAGAGCATCAACCAATTTTAGCATTAGCCATCCAATTCCCTTGTGTTCATATTTACTATTTCCCCTATGCTTTTCAGACACCTGATGCATCATACCAGTGCATTCCCCCTTCACTGGTAAATTATACCAGTTCACAATTAGGCCACCTCCTTATACCTGCAGCTATCTTTACTTCACCTACTTCTAGTGATGTGGTCTTCATTGCCAGCCAGGCAACAAGTAATCCAGCTCCAAAATCTTGTCTTTTCACAAGCTTTATCAGACCATTCCTGGTACCACGTTACTAGCTTGGTTTTTGTTTGTTTGTTTGTTTGTTTGTTTTGCATGGCGTTAGTATCTGCTCACAAAGTCTCTTATTTGTCATACAGAAGGTTTTCAGTACCTGTTGACTGCCAACGGTACCGTAACTTTGACTTCTAATATATATTGGTTGAATTGGATCGACTGGTTGACACATATTAGGTTAGAAGTAAACAGAGTCATGTGGCTTTGTTTTTGGTTCAAATGACTTACGTCAGATTTTACTGTATGCCTGAAAGGGTAAGAGACTAGTGCGGTAGCATTTTTGAGTTCCATTGCCCAGAGACATGAAACTCAAGTCGAGTAAAATCCATAGGAGTCACCAACTTTGGAGAAGTAGGGTTGGCAAACTAACTGGAGGCAGCGCTGGGGTTGTAGAAAAGAGCTTGGGCACTGTAATCAGGTGGAACTGGGGTTGAATTCGTTCTTTGGACTAGCTGGAGGTTCTTGGGCAAGTTAGATCATCTAGACAGGGTTATTCCTGTCCAACAAAAGCCTCTGATCTCAAAATTGTGGTTTCAGGGCACCAGTTCACTAGCTACATATTGGTGTCCAAAGCCAGGATCATTGAAATACCACCTTGTTGCTGAACTCAGTATCTTAAGTGCTTTCTAAGAGGGCAAATGTAGCCAAGATTTAAAAGTGCCACTAGCTTGATTTTTGTCAAGCCCAGATGGAATTTAGTGTGCAGAATATTTGGTAGGGAGTATTTTCTTTTTTTGACCCAAATCAGCTCCTTTGAATCATTAATGAAAAGAGATTCCCAAACAAACTGCAAATATTATAAAAATTTGTTTTATTTATTGTCCCAGGTAATTTTAGCAAATCAAGTAAATGAAACTATGTGTAGTGAATATTAAAAAATGAATTGTGGGCGGGCCACAGTGGCTTAGCAGGCAGAGTTCTCGCCTGCCATGCCAGAGACCTGGGTTCAATTCCCAGTGCCTGCCCATGCAAAAAAAAAAAAAATTGTGACACTGGTCACTGGTGTACCAAATATTTAAGGAAAGAATGATACACCATGGGCCACTATAGTGACAGAAAAGAATCAGTAATTTGCCAGAAATTAAGAATGAGGGGAAGGTGTGTCTATAAAGGGATAGCAGTAAAGAGTTTTTTGGAATGATGGAACTTTTCTATATCCTGATTCTAAATCTGAATTAAAATTCATAGAACTGTACCACAAAAGATGTCTGTATTTTATTGTATGTAATTTTTAAAATAAAATGAAAAATCAAGTTTTTTTCCCCTCAGATCTCTGAAAACATTGCTCTCTTTTATTTTCTAGCATCCAGCATTAAGATTTTTTTTACCTGATTCTTGTTTCTCTGTAGATAACCTGTTCTCCTTACCTTCCCCCACCCCCAACAGCTTTTAGAATTTATTCTTTGGCCTTGGTGTAATGAAATTACACCAGGATATGCCTCAGTATGGGTCATTTTTTCATTTGTCCTACTTGACCCTCATTGAACTCTTCCTATCTGAAGACTAATTTATTTTCTTTATTTCTTTATCTTTCTCTTCTATATTTTTCCAGCACTTCCTATTTTGGAAGTTTTCTTAATTTTTTTTAAATTCCTGACTATAGAGGTGAAATAAAAGGAAGCCATGAATGTGGGAGATGACTCCCTAGGGATGAGTCCAGCCCTGGCACCCTGGGATCAACAATTCCATCCTGACCAAAAAGGGAAAAAGAAGTGTAACTAATAAAGTATCAGTGGCTGAGAGAGTTCAAATAGAGTGGAGAGGCTACACTGGAGGTCACTCTTACCCAAGCTTCAGTTAGACATTGCTACCTATCATAACCTGCCAAACCCCAATCAAAACCATTCCAGCCAATCCTAAAGAACACCTAGGACAATATATAAGATTCTACAAAGGTTCCATGCACTAAGGTAACTTTTCAGAAACCTACAACCTCCAGATGGGTCCCTGGACCAGATAAATCCTAAAACCTAGAAGGCCCAGCCTCTCTAGAGCATCAGCTAGTTCTATCTCCCTACCCCATATTATTGACAGCTCCTTCCAACATGAAAAAGTTAGAATGGGCATAGCCCAAATATCCCTCAAGAATGGGAGAGAAAGATCAAAGGTGATGGTGGAGTTATACAGAGAAGGAGGGTTTAACAAAACTAATGTAATTTGCTGAACATTAAATTGATATTTCTTTTAGTCTCCAGTATCTTAGAGCAACCAGAAGTGAAAACCTAAAATTGTGGAATTATAACCCATACCAAACTCTGAAACCAATTCTACAACTGATTGTTGTGCTGTGCTTTGAAATTTATTGCTTTTTTGTATATATGTTATTTTTCACACACACAAAAAAAGTCGATTGTGTGATTAAAAAAAAATTTATTCCTCCTAGCCTCCTATGCTCTGGATCAGCTAGAAGGAAAAATCTGAGAGGATCGTATGGTAGCCCATGCCAAACTCTAGGATCTGTCCTGTAATTACTTGTTGAAGAGTGCTTTGAAAACTATTGTTTTTTTCTTTCTTTGCTTTGTATATATGTTATATTATACAATTTTTTTTTAAAAAGGTGTTTTTTGTGTTGTTAAAAAAAATAGGAAGCCATGAAAAAAATGTATCTTCCAGTATTTCCTTTGGGTTTTTATTTTAGTAATCACATTTTAAATTTTCAATTGCTTTTTTTTTAGTGGATGCAACAAAGTTTCAAAATTTTCTCGAGGGTATTATATATAATTTACTGGAAGATTTCTTCCGTTGCCCGAATTATGTGTTTCTATGGATGCCATTTTAGATTTAGTCCAGTACTTTATGGCACTTCACAGAAAAGAGAACATAGTGGTTACAAGCACAAATACTGGATGGGACTACCTAGGTTCAATTTTGGGCTCTGCTATTTATGGCCATGTAATCTCAGGAAAATTATTTAACCTCTGAGAGGCTCATTTCCTTCATCAATAAAATGGACATAATTATAATACCTACCTCAACAGAAATTTTGTCAAGATAAAATGAGATAATTCATGTAAATTCTGCAGACTTAGAACTTGTCTAATATTTAGTTGATAATAAATGCTAGATTTTATTACTATATGCCAGATGCAGCATTCTAGTTTCTAAGCATATAAAGTTGAAACAGACATATCCGGACACTCAGAGAATTTAAAACAAACAAAGCTTGGTTTTAGTTGTCAAACCTAGCATTCACCAATCTCAATGGGAGTCATGGTACATATTAAATAACCATACTGTTCAAAATTGTGGTTCAAAACTGTTCAAAATTCTCTGTGGTTGTATAAATTGATTTGGAGCTAAAATGTTATTTGCTGTGGAAACTGTACTAGAGTCACCTTGCCTGTTTTGTATTTGCATTATACCTGGAAGGGTAGGGAAATACGTAGAGTTATATCTGTGAAGGACCAAGGAGAAAGAATGTATATGACAGTGCAAGGCATGGATGGTTTTCTTGGAGATATTAGATGCAGTAGGAATAAGTGGAATCAAAGATGATAAATAAAGCAGGTTGACTAGTGCTGCAGCTTGTAGCAAGCACAGCAAGCCATGTGGTCAAATGGCAATGGAGCTGGGTCCATATCATAAAGGTCTTAAAAATTTAACAGAAAACTTTGGTATTTATCCTTTGCCTTGTAATGGTAAGAACATAGCTGAGATTTTGGAGCAGCAAAGTAGGATGATATGAAGAGATATTTTGTTTGTGGTGTTTTGGTTTTAATTTTAATCCCTGTGTAGAAGATACAAATGTTTTTATGTTGTGGACAATTCAAAAAATTTTTCTGAGCTATGCCTAACTGAACTGTAAAGGAAAGTCAGTTATGTAAGGTATTGTACCTTTAAATCTCATTTGTTTTCTTTAAAGTTTGAATATAACATTTTTGAGAGATTCCCAAGATGAAATAGGAATGCTGGCCATGACTATTCAGAGGTACATAGATTAAAAGTAATTGGAGATAATGGAAAATTAAGATTGCAGGGCTCAGTCTTCAATTGGAACAGGAAAATTAAAGGTAAACTATAAAGCAAAGTTCAGAATAAAGCATGTATAAGTATTCAAGTCCTTGCAAGTTTATAAATTGCCTGGTATGTTTATAACTACAGTGCTATTATGTGGTCAAAGCACAGGGGACTTCAGGATGTGTATTTATGGACTGATTCCTTAACAGATAATTGCACTATTCTGGAATGCTATTGCTGTGTCAATAGTTGTTGAATTATTGTTCTAAAATTTTTCCATTTTCCTACCTAATTAACTTAGAATGTCTCTAATGTGATTTGCAAAGAATTTTATATTTATATTTTGCAATCAACATTTCACTGGCGCACAGGTTTGAGACATGCACATTTTGTAAGATAATAAATAGCTCTTTCGAGTCTAAATTTTTCTAAGTGCTTGTTCCTTGCTAGCTGATCATGGATTGAAATTCCCCATTGTTTAATTTTTTTAATTTGTGAAAAATTTTTATAAATGAGTCTGCGGGACTTCATATCACAGCTGGTGTCATTTAAAATTTGGACAGCATCTTTACAAATGAAGCCCTGCTGTGAAATCAAAGTCAAAAGGCATCTTGGCATTCCAACCATTTCCTTGGGAGAAGATTACAACTCAAGTCTGTTGAACTTTATTGCCTTGGGCCTCATGACAGTCTTCAGAAACATGCAAAGCATTTCTGTTAAAGAAACTCAGATGTGCTAGGACACAGGGGATGACATTCTTGTGCATAGCAGTGTCTTAAGCAAGGGGGTGAAGAATAAGTCATGAAGAAAAAGATGATTCACACTTTTTGCAGTGTTCTGGAATTACTTTATAAAATCTACGATGATGGAGACTATACAGTGATAACACATAGGGAAAAAGTGTGGTTTTCCTACATAGCCTGACTCTATTTTAAACTGAAAACCTAATGCCTCCAAAGTAATATTGTCTTCAAAGTAATCTCTCAGATGATTTTATAATTCTCTTTGAAAGGCATTCTCTCTCTCCCTTTCCCTCTCCCTCTCCTTCTCTCTGTCCCCTCCCCCCATTCCCCATTCCCTGCCCTTCCTCTTTCTCTCTTCCCTTCTATTCTGTCTCCTCTGTCTCTGCCTCTCTGACTTTGTCTCTGTCTCTCTATCTCACACACACATACACACACACACACACGCACACCCCTCTCTACAGGTATTAACGGAGAGAGAGATGTTACTTAGTTAATTCTAATAATCAGTATTTAGACCTAAAATTCAGGTTCTTGAATTTAAAACCAAAGATCACTTGATATAACTTAATACTACCTAACGTAACCTGGACCTGACTCCAAGAAAGGTCCCTAAAAGTATCAAAAAGACATGACTGTCCCTTTCGTTTAAAGATGTGTTCTATTCAGCCATGAATTTATCACAGCCCTTTGAAATGTGTTCTTATAATCTGTGTTCTCTCTTGGGAAAGAATTTCCTGAGTTCATTAGTTAAAAAATGTTTGACACATAGTAAGTCCTCAATAAATATTTAGTGAGCAAAGGAAAATTGTTAGTCAAAGGAGTCCTTTCTTATTAATTATTTTCAGTGCTCATTCTGGAAAATCTAAGACCTAGCAAGACAGTTGTTTCTACTGATCTTTCTGTTTTGTGACTTTCTGAAAAGGTATAAATTATTCAACAGCTTTCCATACATATTTATACTTCTTTATTGCTTTAAATAATATTTGGTCCCAACCCTCAAAGAACTTATAATTTAGAAGAGGACACAGAGAAATAAAATATAAATACAGTGTGATGTGCTAAGCATTTCCTAGCCTCAGTAATAGTAACAACATTTATTCAGTGAGTATTTACTGTACTCCAAGTACTGTTTTAAGTATTCTACATGCATTACTGATTTCTGAATTAATTGCATTAGAATCTCACAACTGTGTCTATATGATATTAATCCTTTGACATTTGCTGAGACTTATTTTATAGCTCAGTATGTGGTCAATTTTTCTAAATCTGTGTCAACAGTTTGGGGTACAGTCTTACGGTACAATACCCATTAGATCAAGCAGAGTTTTTTTTAATATGCAATGTTCTATATTCATCCATTAGCTTTAGATTTTGAAATACATCTTTAAATTGTCTATATTAGTACTGATTTTTCTCACTGCTTGATCTGTCAGTATTGTATGAGGTATATTAACATTTTTCATGATGATTGTGATTTTATCTATTTTCTTTACACATCTGTCAGTTTTTGCTATATGTAGTTTGAGGCTATATAATTAAGTTTATACATATTTAAAATGGTTATACTTCCTGGTAAGTTGAGCTATTTATTATTATGTAGCCCTTGTTTTTTTTTATATCTAGTAATGCTTTTGCTTAAAAATATTTTGCCTTGTTATTACAGATATCGCAATTTCTTTTTATATTTTCCACATCCATCTTTTTTCTATCCTTTATGTCTTTTTAAACAACAAAACATTTGATTCTGGTTTTTGACTCATTGGCAATCTTTGCATTTTAACCAGCTCACTTGGTCCATTTATGTAATTATAGTTTTAGTTATTTCTACTATCTTGCTTTGTTCTTTTCTGATTGTTTCCATTTTCTGGGTTTCTTTCTCTCTTCTTTATTGCTTTCCTTTGGATTAAGGATTTTTTCTTTCCATTTTTTCCTCTACTAATTTGTAAGTTGTAACTCACTCTTTTTATGTGTTTTTTTTGTTGTTGTTTTGTTTTGTTTTTTTACTGTATCATAGAAAGCTTTAAATGCTTATGTTATTTCTCAAAATCCAAAGCTAAGGACAGTGTGACGGTAGCAGAATTCTCATCTGCCATGCCAGAGACCTGGGTTCGATTCCCAGTGCCTGCCCATGCAAAAAAAAAAAAAAAAATCCAAAGCTAAGCCATACCTTTCCTCTCTCCCCAAACAATGTAAGACCTTACAGCTCCTTAATTCTAGTCTGTCCCATCCCAACTTCTGGGCTACCATGGTTGTATATTTTAGTTGTATCTTTATTTTCTTTAATACTCAAAGACATTATTATCATTTTTTATATAGTCTATGTATGTTTAGATTTATCCACATATTTACCATTTTCTTTGTTCAATAACTTTCTTATATCTCACACTTTTCATCTGGTGTCACTTTTCTGAAGTACATCGTTTAGAATTTTCCCACAATGAAGTCTGTTGCTGGCAAAATTCTCTGTTTTGTTTGAAAATATAGAAATCTAGGTTGACAGATATTACTTCTGTCTTCTGCTTTCCATTTTTTATTTTGAGATACCAGTGCCAGTCTAATTACTTTTTCAAAGGCAATCTTTTTTTTCTTTCTGGTGGGTTTTAAGATATTCTGTTTGTCTTTTGTGTTTAACAGTTGCACTGAAATGCAAATTTTTTTTTAGCCTTTGAATTTGCTGGGCCCCTTGAGTCTATGAATTGGCCTTTTCTCTGTTCTGGAAGATTTTCAACCTTCATCTCTTCAGATGTTCTCTTTGTTCAATTTCTTCTTCCTTTACTTCTTTAGCTCCAATTAAAGCTTTAGTAGACTATCCTTGCTCTCTCTTCTACATTGTTTAACCTCTCTTTTCTATTTTCCTTATCTTTTTCACTTTATTGGGATTCTGGAAAAATCTCATGGCCTATCATCTGGTTCACTAATTCTCACTTCACTTGTGTCTAATCTACCAAGGCTGTTAATTAATTTACATTATTAAACTTTTCTAATTGTTCTATTTTTGCTCTTCTGAAGATGTTCTAGGTCATTTGAGGGGTGAAGGGTACCAAATTATTTAAAGGAGTGGTGTAAATGAAAGAATTTAATTAGTGTTTTGATACAACTTATAGACAAGGCAAAGGTAAACCCAACATGCATGGTGGTTGGTCATTTTTAATTTCATGCTACCTTCTCATTTTCTCAATCCCATTTGTTATTTGTTTTAAGCACTTATTTTACATACTGTATCTTAGCAGTCTAATATCTGAAATCTTTGCCTATCCAGTTTTACTGTCTGTTGTGTTTTTGCTGGCTGTTGTTCATGATATTTTGTTTCTTTATATGTTTTGTGTGTCTTGAAGGGGACTATATAACTGTATAGCTTTTACAATATGACCGAGTGATTGTGAAAACCTTGTGTATAATGCCCCTTTTATTCAGGGTATGGACAGATGAGTAAAAAAAAGGGAGGATAAAAAATAAATGAATAATGGGGGAGGTAAAGGGTAAAAATTGGGTAGATTGAAATATTGTGGGTCAATGAGAGGGAGAGGTAAAGGGGACAGGAGATACGAGATTTTCTTTCTTTCTTTCTTTCTTTTTATTTCTTTTTCTAGAGTGATACAAATTTTCTAAAAATGATCATAGTGAAGAGTACGTAACTATGTGATGAAATTGTGAGCCATTGATTGTATAATATAGTTGGGCTATATGTGTATGGATATTTCTCAATAAGAGTATTTAAAAAAAAAAAAAAAAAAAAACTAAGAAGTCCTGCACTAAAAACAAACAAAAAACTTAATTTTGTCTACCAAGCATTTCCCAATTCCTTCTCAAGTGAAAGCTATCAATATCCTACAGAACTAGGGCTTACAAAACAGTTTGAGAAACTCCCCCACCTAGAAAACTCTTAAGCAGGCCTGTGTCTTCCCTGTACAACCAAACTTTTCTCTCCTAATATGTTATATTTGCTGATATATTCAGGTATCCTGCTGTTTCATCTAAACTTGTTTGCTTTTTATGGAAGGGTGATGTTCCTATAATCTAACTTTGCTTTAGAAATGGGGATCATATTCACTGCCAGCCATATCGCAAAGTTCTGCCAGTGCTCTTTTTCATCTCTCTCCTCTACTCTCCCTTGATGTACTTGGGCCTTTTGAATTCTCATAGAATCAAAGGATTGAAAAAAATCTCAGTATTCATCAGTTCCACTCAACCAAGATTCATTAAACCACAGATTTTGATGTAATAACTCCTTAAGCAACTGTCTTATTACCTTCCTTTCTTTTACAACTATGAACATTTACACTCAGGGCGTTTTGTTACTCTCCTCACCTATACCCTAATCATGTCAAAAGTCTCCAATGACCTCTTATTTATCAGTTTCTTGGCTTTTTCACAATCTTCATTTTCCTGAATTTCTTCTGAAACATTCAACACTATTCCCTTTTTGTTTGTTTATCCAATTCTAACTTTAATAATATTTTTTTAAATTTTTTATTAGAGCAGTTTTAGGGTTACAGAAAAATCATGCAGACAATACTGAGTTTCCATATACTCTTCCACATACAAACCCAGCTTTCCTTATTACCTTTTGGTACTTTTGTTATAGTTGATGAAACGACTATTATAATTACATTGACTATAGCCCATAGTTTACTTTAGGGTTCACTCTTTGTGTTGTACGTTATATTCTGGTAGCATACATTCACCTAAAATTAATCATTTTTAAATATACAATTCAGTGGTGTTAAATACACTCACAATGTTGTGCTGCCATCACCACCGTCCAGTACCAAAACTTCTCCATTACCCCCAACAAAAACTTTGTATCAATTAAGTATTAACTCCCCATTTTCCTACCCCCAACCTTGTCCCTAATAACTTGTATTCTGGTTTCTAACTATATGAAGTTGCATAGTCTAGGTATTTCATATCCTTGAGAGCAAACACTATTTGCCTTTTTTGCATCTGGCTTATTTCACTTAACATTGTTGTCTTTAAAGTTCATTCTTATTATGGCATTTATCACAATTTCATTCATTTTTTATGGCTGAATAATGTTCCATTGTATGCATATGCCACATTTTATTTATCCATTCTTCCATTGATGGACAGTGGGTTGCTTCTGTCTTTTGGCATTTTTCAGTAATGCCACTATGAACATTGATGTGCAAACAGCTGCTCGAGTACCTGCTTTTAATTCTTTTGGGTATGTACTTAGAGGTGGGAAGTGCCAATTCATATGGTAATTCTCTGCTTGAATTTCTCAGGAACCACCAAACTGTTTTCCACAGGGGCTGCAACATTATACATTCCCTCCAGCAAATTACAAGGGTTCCTATTTCTCCATATCCTCACCAGCACTTTTCTCTTTTTTTTTAATATTAGCTGTTCTAGTGCCTTTGAAATGGTAGCTCAATGTGATTTAAAAAAAAAAATTTAATGCAATTTTACTGAGATATATTCACATACCATATAATCATTCAAAGTGTACAATCAGTGGTTCACAGTATCATTATATAGTTGTGCATTCATCACCATAATCAATTTTTGGACATTTTCATTACTCAAAAAATATATTTATAAGAATAAAAATAAAAATGAAAAATTAACACCCAAAACATCCCCTGTCCTTTTATGTGCACCTATTGTTTATTTATTTTTGTCCTTATTTTTTTTACTCATTCTGTCCATATCCTGGAAAAAGTTTCAGCCACAAAGTTTTCATAATCACACAGTCACATTATAAAAGCTATATAGTTGTACAATCATCTTCAAGAATCAAGGCTACCGTAATAAAGTTCAACAATTTCAGGTATTTTTTTCCAGCTATTCTAATACATTAAAAAAGTAAAAAGGGACCGCTATATAATGCATAAAAATAACTTCCAGAATGATCTCTTGACTCTATTTGAAATCTCTCAGCCACTAAAACTTGATTTTATTTCATTTTTCTTCCCCGTTTTGATCAAGGCTTTCTCACTCCACAATGCCAGGTCCAGGCTCATCCTGGTTATGTGGGAACCATTTCCCACATAACCAGAGAGATTTACACCTCTGCGAGTCATGTCCCATGTCAGGGGAAGGACAATGAGTTTACCTGCCAAAATTGGCTTAGAGAGAGAAGCCATATCTGAGCAACAAAAGAGGTTCTCTGGGGTTGACTTTTGGGCATTATAAGTAGGCTTAGCTTTTCCTTTGCAGAAATAAGTTTCATATGGGCAAGTCCCAAGATTGAGGGCTTGGCCTATTAAATTGGGAGTCCTCAATGGTTGTGAGAATATCAGGCATTCTCCAGGTGGGGAAGTGTAATCATTCCACATTTTTTCCCCAGTCCCTTAAGGGAGCTTTGCAAATACTTTTTTATTCTCTGCCCAAATTACTCTGGCTTGTATCTGAGCATCACACTAACCTGTACAAATACACAAGATCTCTCTCTCCCTTTTCAAGGAATTACATAATTCTCCATATAATTATGATATTCGAATAAACTGACCGTACAAGTTAGATAGTGTGTTACAAAAAATATGCATTTTGCACCAAATAAACATCTCTTCCTTTGGTCTCACACAGAAATTGAAGTTTTAAAACACAGTCAATATCATCCTTTAGTCTGATTTCCTTATTCCTAACCAGATCTGCTTCATTTGTATCTCTAATTAAAGTAATCTCTTTTTCAGCTTTTTTTTTTACTTGTAAATTTTATATTCATTACAACAGAAATTATGACATGTTCATTTGTGCATTCTGCTTTAATATAACTCTTGGTATATAAATGATCTAATTGAACTTTATGCTGATTGTGGCAGCAGTAAGGAACACAAGTAAAAAGTGTCAAGAGGCAGAGGACAGGAAAAGGAAGAAAGAGGTTTAGATGCCCTTTGGGTGCAGGTTCTTTTCCTGTAGCCCAGGACCCACCTGTCTGAACAGAAATGCTCTAGCTGTTTAGTCTCATCATATAATGATGTTCTGAGGGGATATGGGGTAGGGAGAGAAGAACTCATAGAGATAAAAAGGGAAAAGTCTGTTATTCAGGCTGTGTCCTTATGCCAAGACTACAAAACAGTTTAAGCATCACTATACAACACTAAGCTATTTACAATAGAAATTTCTCAATCAGCTGTTGTCTCAGAGAAAATTGTGACTCCCAGTGACTTAAGCACCTGAAAGAGTAAAGCAACTCCTTGGAGTTATTAGTCTCCATATATACAAATGTCTATCATTTTCAAGACAAAAAAATCCCCTCCCCAAAGAAATATAGAATTACAATATTACTAAATCATTTAGTGCTGGCAACCTGCCCTGCCTTGCAAACAAACAAAACAAAAAAACCATTCAAAAAAATATTACATTATCGCTAACTGTTTCTCTGTAATATATTAAACCTTTTGTTCGTTTTCTTTACACATCTGATATATTAGGGGAAGAGGTTAGCAAATTTGAATCATTCTGGTAAAGTATCATTAGAAGAAAAGTGGGAAGTATTAAGCAGAAAAGAAACATACAGATTAGCTACAAAGACAGGTTGAAGGAAGTGTGTGGGAGAAGGATGTCAAATAAAACCCTTGGTTTAATGTGAGCCTCGGAGACTCTTGCAATTCAATCCTTCTTCTAACTAATCTTCTTGGTTAGTTTATTTGTAAATAGCACTCTGACTGGGTCATAGTGGCATGTCAGTATAGTCTGGCAGCGGATTCAGCTGATATTGCCATGGCAGCAGTGGCTGGATCTCAGGCTACAGCTGCTGCTGTTCCTGATGATGCTTCATGCACTTCCTCAACATGACAAAGGACATATATGAAAAACTCACAGATATCATCATAACTCAATGGGGAAAGGCTGAAAGCTTTCCCACTAAGATCAGGAACAAGACAAGAATCCCAACTGTCATCATTGTTTTTCAATATTGTGCTGGAAGTTCTAGCTGGAGCAGTTAAGCAAGAAAAAGATATAAAAGGCATCCAAATCGGAAAGGAAGAAGTAAAATTTTCATTGCTTGTTGATGACATGATACTGAATGTCAAAAATCCCAAAAAATTTACTGCAAAGCTACTAGAACTAATAAATGATTACAGCAAAATGGCAGGGTACAAGATCAACATGCAAAAATCAGTAGTGTTTCTATACACTAGTAAAGAGCAGTGTGAAAAGGAAATCAAGAAAAAAAATCAATTTACAATAGCCACAAAAGACCTATACACAGAAAACTATAAGAAATTGCTAAAAAAAAAAAAAGTCAAAGAAGATTTAAATAAATGTAAGGACACACTGTGTTCATGGATTGGAAGACTAAATATAGTTAAGGTGTCAATTCTACCCAAATTGATTTAGAGATTCAGTGCAACACCAATTAAAATCCCAACGACTTACTTTGTAGAAAGAGAAAAACCATTAACTAAATTTATTTGGAAGGGCAGGGTGCCCTGAATAGCTAAAAATATCTTGAGAAAGAGGAATGAAATGAGAGGTCTCACACTACCTAACTTTAAAGCATATTGTGAAGCTACAGAGGTCAAAAGAGCATGGTACTCACATGAAGATAGATATACAGACTAATGGAATCGAATTGAGTGTTCAGAAATAGACCCTCTCACCTAAGGGCAGCTGATCTTTGATAAGGTGGTCAAGCCACCTCAGCTGGGACAGAGCACATTTCTTTTCCACATAAATTTGGTTATTGGTTTTTCTATTTCTGCAAAGTACATTTTTGGGGTTTTAATTGGTATTACACTGAACCTATAAATCAAATTGGGTACAACTGACATCTTAACTATATTTAATCTTCCAATCTATGAACACAGTATGGCCTTGCATTTATTTAGGTCTTCTATGATTTCTTTTCTCAATGTCTTGTAGTTTTCTGTGTATAGGTCTTTTGTATCTTTAGTTAAATTTATTCCTAAATATTTTATTCTTTTGGTTGCTATTGTAAATGGACTTTTTTTCTTGATTTCCTCCTCAGATTGCTTATCACTAGTGCATAGAAACACTATTGATTTGGGGGTTTTGATTTTGTACCCTGCCACTTTGCTGTACTCATTTTCTAGTAGCTTTGCTGTTGATTTTGGGGGATTTTCAACATATAGTATCAAATCATCTGCAAACATTGAGAGTTTTACATCTCCCTTTGCAATTTGGATGTCTTTTATTTCTTTTTCATGTCTAATTGCTCTGGCTAGAACTTCCAGCACAATGTTGAATAACAATGGTGACAGTGGGCATCCTTGTTTTGTTCCTGATCTTAGAGGGAAATCTTTCAGTCTTTCCCAATTGAGAATGGTGTTAGCTGTGGGCTTTTTTCATATATTCCCTTTATCACGTTGAAGAAGTTCCCTTCTATTCTTATCTTTTGAAGTGTTTCATCAGGAAAGGATGTTGAGTTTTGTCAGATGCCTTTTCTGCACCAATTGAGATGATCATGTGGTTTTTCCAGTTTCATTTGTTGATATGGTATATTACATCAGTCGATTTTCTTTTGTTGAACCAACCTTGCATTCCTGGAATAAATTCCACTGGTCATGGTGTATAATTCTTTTAATGTGCTGCTGGGTTCTATTTGCAAGTATTTTGTTGAGGATTTTTGCATCCATATCCATTGAAGAGATTGGTCTGTAATTTTGTTTTCTTGTAGTATCTTTGTCTGGCTTTGGTATGAGGATGATGTTGGCTTCATAGAATGAGTCAGGTAGCCTTCCCTCCTCTTCAGTTTTTTTGAAGAGTTTGAGTAGGATTGGTACTAATTCTTTCTTGAATGCTTGGTAGAATTCACATATGAAGCCATCTGGTCCTGGACTTTCTTTTTGGGCACTTCTTGATGATTGATTTTTTTTTTTTAACTTTTGATCGTTCCATTTTACATATATAATTAGTAATTCACAATATCATCACATAGTTGCATATTCATCATCATGATCATTTCTTGGAACATTTGCATCTCTTCAGAAAAAGAAATAAAAAGAAAACAGAAAAAAATTCATACATACCATTACCCCCCACCCTTCCCCCTCACCGATCACCAGCATTTCACTCTAAATTTATTTTAACATTTGTTCCCCCTATTATTCAACTTTATTCCATATATTTTACTCATCTGTTGATAAGGTAGATAAAAGGAGCATCAGACACAAGGTTTTCACAATCACACAGTCACATTGTGAAAGCTATATCATTATACAATCATCTTCAAGAAACATGGCTACTGGAACACAGCTCCACATTTTCAGGCAGTTCCCT
>PVIY010010896.1:0-67140 GCA_004026745.1 Myrmecophaga tridactyla | reverse complement strand
AATTCATTGATTTGGTTTTTGATGAGGTTTTCCATGTCTGTTCGTACATTCTGAATTAATTGTTTTAGCTCCTGTATGTCATTTGAATTGTTGATTTGTTCCTTTGACTGGGCCATATCTTCAATTTTCCTAGTGTGATTTGTTATTTTTTGCTGGCGTCTAGGCATTTAATTACCTTAATTAGTTTATTCTGGAGATTGCTTTCACTTCGTTTATCTAGGGTTTTCTTGCTGGATGAATTTGTTTTTCTAATCCTGCCCTGTGTGTGGCGCTTGTCTGACTGCAGGTCCCACCAGCATAAGATGATGTGGTACCTTTAACTTTGGCAGACTCTCCCTGCTGGGGGCATGGTGGAGACAGAGGAGAGGGTGTAGGCTGGTTTTAATGGCTTCAAATTACCAAGCCCTGGTGTCTGAATTCCTTGAGGGAGGGATTCCACCTGAGTTGGGCTTCACCCCTGCCCTGGGGAAGGCACAGGCTCCAGACAAGCCCCCAAAAGAGCTCCCTTCTGCCTATGCCTGGGGCAGTTGCAGCCTGAAAAGTCCTGCTGCTGTATCCAGAGGCAGTCAAGCCTTTGTAGATACACAGCCACAAAAACCTCTGTTTCCTTCTTTTTTTTTTCCTTTTCTGTCAGTCCTGCCCCCTTGGCGCTGGGGCAAAAATGAGCAACCTCCGCTTTGATCAGGTTCACCTAAGCTGGGGGCCTAATTTTAGTAGTCAGAATTTGTTAATTAGTTCCACAATTGGTGTTTGATTGTGCCCAGTCCCTGCTGCTGGTAAAGTCCTTTCCTTTCCCCTCTGGGAAGTGGCCTGTGGGGGAGGGGTGCTGGCTGCCGCAGCTTTGGGAACTCACGGTTCTGGAGGGTGCTCGCAGCCGGTCCTGCTGGTCCAGACTGGGGTACGCTGTGTGTCTGGTCACTGACATGGCCCCAGGAGCTGTTCTGTACTGTTTCTGGTTATTTAGTAGTTGTTCTGGAGGACGAACTAAAACGTGCATGTTGTTAAGCCGCCATCTTGACCCGGAAGCCAGGTCTTCCTCTTCTTATAATAGTCTAATGAAACGTAAACTCCTTATGAAGCCTTTTATTATGTCTCCTGCTTATTTTACTCCACACAGTCACTTTATTTTTAATGCCTCCTAACTTATTTCTATTTGCCCTCAATTACTACTATTGTACATATGCATGGCCACTCTAGTATTATTCTCATGTTTCTGTTTCCTACAATAAACAGCGAATCCCTTCATGGCAGAGAAAATGTGTCATTTATCAGGACAGCTTCATGGCCACAGTCCCAGAAGCTCAGTAAATACCTGAAGTGATATTTGCAAAGTTCCACAATCCAACTTTTTCTCAGTCACTAATAGCTGAATAAAATCTTTTAGAAGCAAGTATTCCTAGAAAAGGTAGCTACCCTTAGCCTTTGTTGATCATATCATTTATTTTATCAGGGTCAACCAGAACATGCTAATGGGAGAGGGGGAAATAGTCACTTGAGATATTCTGCTTAATTCAAATATTTTGTGGTTTGATTACAACTCGGGATTTGGATGACAGTTTTGCCAACTGAAACTTTTTATTCATCTTCCTTGACTTTAAAAACATAAACAGTGGCTATTCCATAGTTTAAAGAAGGCTGCTACGGCTACTTACCCATGGCAATTTTCAGCAGACTCTCACCCACACCTGGCTGGAGCCCTCTTCTCACACGGGAGGGTGGAGTGGGGGCTGCAGTGGCAGTGAGCTAGTAAGGGGGAAGGCATGGATTGGCACCATAAAGGGATTTGCCCACTGATAAGTCTTGCTGAACTCACATTTGGAAATATTCTTCCTCCACAACTAACAATGCAACACTAGGAATGTTGTCAGAACTTAAGGTTGTACAGTCCTGAGGCATTTAGATGAGGTGAGATGAAGCAACGGGGCTTCCTATTTTGTCACACAGCTAACATTTCCCTGGTATAAGCAAGACAGCGAACATTCCAGTAAAGCTGTCAAAATGGTTGTCTGCTCACACTTAGAAAAGTCAAGAAGCAAAAGTAGCATATAATTTTGTTTTTTGATCAATTATTTTTTTCTATTTCTCCATCATTTTGTTTCTTTTAAATAAGCTAAAGAAGTATTTCTGCCTAGTGTAATTTACTTTGATTTTGAAGTCCTTACCTGTGAAAGTCAGCTTAAAACACAGTAAGAATAAATAAATAATAACCTCTTACTGTAACCAGACCTGCTTAAAATCTGTCAGAATGTTGGAGTAACACAAAGTGGAATAAAAACAGCAATAAATGTGTAAACTCTAATAAGAATGAATAACGAGAGCCGGCTGGTTGACCAAGATGGCAGAGTAAGATGTTCCATGGGGCCCTTCACCAGAGAATCTGTGAACAACTAGCAAAATCTAGCAGGGCCATCTTCTACAAAACTCCAGAAATCAATAAAAGGGTTTCAGTAACTGAGTAAGTGTGGAATCAAGAAAATGCAGATTTAAAAATTATAGGAGATGGGGACCAGGAAGGTGACAATAGATTAGGCTGAGTTCAGCCCTGCTCTGTGGAAAAAGAAGAGAAGTTACAGAAAAATGGCCAAGACGGCAGCTTCAGGGTGCAAGTGACCAGAAAGTGTAGGGTCTTCTATACTATATAGGGAGGTCTTGGACAAAAAAGCATAGAAGTTGGGATGGAGAGAACAGAGTCAGTGTGCTCAGTCATGACCCCACTGGAGAGAGGCGGCAGTATGCAGGAAAGTTTGGCTCCCGAAGGAGCAGAGTGCTGCCGTGCCCCAGCCTGCCCCCACAGGGAGCTTGGGAGGTATTTCCTCATTGCTCTGCAGCCAGGAGCACCTGCGAGGAACCCAGAAGCCAGCATACTTGCTTGCCCTGCCCACAGAGACCAGCCAGCCAGTGTGCAATGTCTGAACCCTGAACCCTAAGACAGGCTGCTGTAGATGCAATTTTTTTTTTTTTTTTTTTTTTTTTGGCAGAGACTGGGAGGCCCTCCTCCTTGAAGGAGAGGGAGATGGGAGATGCAGGGCAAAGCCTGTCTGATAAATGGCTGGTGAAAGAGAGTCCTTGGATCCCAATACTGTTCCCTTACCCCCCACGGAGACCTGAAGACCTCAGGTATGCATGATGGAAAGGCAGGGATGAGGAAGCACAGGATACCATGCCCCACCAGAGCTATGCATGTCAGGCCATGTCATCAGACATTTCTGGATTGGCTGAAGGTAGGGACAGTTGAAATACCCAGTCCCACAGCCAAGGTCATTCCCAGTGGGAGTCTGGGGTCCACCAGTCCTGGCAGGCCCAAAAGCAGATTTTCCACTGAGGTGCTTAATGCCCCCACCCCTCCCCAGGCCCGGGCTCGGCAACTTCAAGCTCGCACCAAGACCAGTGACACTAGCAGGAATTGCACCCAGTCTCCATCTAGCGGAGTGGCTGCTGCAGTGGGGAGGGGTGGGCCTGAGGGGAAGAAGAGGCTCAACAGCGCCATCTTCACGGAAGAAGCAGAAAGTGCAGTCTGACAAACTGCCCATCTGCCTGTCTTTTAACAGTTTCTCAAGAACAGTCGCATCCCCTGCAAGAAGTCTGGGCCTTGGTTTGGAGGGAAGTTACTGGGAAACCAAGTGCAAAAGGAGACCTCCACTGCAAACCCAAGCAAATACAAAACTTTAGATGAGTGAGGGAAATAACTTTTCGAAATAACCTTATTGTGCTTGTTTGAAAGGATTTATGTAACCTAGAAAATCCATATTTTAATCCTAATCAATCTTGTGAGAGCAACGGTTTCTTCTATTCCCTAATCAGCACTATAGGTTGGAAACCTGATTAGATTATCTCCATGGAGATGTGACTCGATCAATTGTGGGTATTAAACTTGATTAAATGGAGATATGTTTCCACCCATTCTTCATGGGTCTTGACTAATTTACTGGAATCTTATAAAAGAGGAAACATTTTTCAAGAGAGTTCCTTTTTTTTTGGAGGTGGGGGGCGGTGCATGGTCTGGGAATCAAACCCAGTTCTCCTGCATGAGAGGTAAGCATTCTACCACTGAATCAACCACCTGTGTACTCCCCTGAGAGAGTTCCTTTTGAGAAAGATGAGAAAGCCACAGCAGAGCCACAAGGCCAAGAGAAGCACAGAGTCCATCAGCCAGCAACCTTTGGAGATTCTGAGAGAGCAGAGAAGGACAACAAAGAAGAGTTCACCAGCCAACAACTTTTGGAAAAGAAAGAAAGCGCCTCCCGAGGAGCTTCATGAAGCAGGAAGCCTGGAGAGGAAGATGGCAGACGTTGCCATGTTTGTCAGGTGCCCTTCCAGATGAGAGAGAAACCCTGAACCACATCAGCCTTCTAAACCAAGGTATCTCTCCCTGGATACCTTAGATCAGACGTTTCTATAGCCTTGTATGAACTGGGACATTCCCATGGCCTAAAAACTGTAAACTTGCAACTTATTAACTTCCCCTTTTTAAAAGGCATTCAATTTCTGGTATATTGCATTCTGGCAGCTAGAAAACTAAAACACTTATCAAGATAATCAAATGCCTTGAAAGCAACAGAAAATCCCAAAATATATGAAGATGCAGGCAGATACTGCCTAACAAAATGAACAAATTAAAACACTGGAGAAGTCTCATATTTGGAATAACTAATCAGAGATGTTAATACAAATCTCCTAAATAAATTCAGTGGGTTGGCTAATGACATAAAGGATATGAAGAAGACACTAGAAGAGCATGAATAATTTAAAAGAATAAACAAAAAATTAGCAGAGCTCAGATATGAAAGATAGTGTAGACCAAATTAAAAATATACTAGAGATACACAACAGCAGATTTGAAGAGGCGGAAGAAAGAACGAGTGATCTTGAAGACAGAGCAATTGAATTCAAGCACACAAAAGAACAAATGGCAAGAAAGATGGAATAAATGGTATTGGTTCTCAGGGAAATGATGGAAAATATGAAGTGCACAAATATAATAATCATCAATGCTTCAGAAGGAAAAGAGAAGAGTAAAGGTCTAGGAAGATTAGTTGAAGACCTAATAGGGGAAAACTTCACAATCCTTATAAAAGTCATAAATGTACAAAACACAGAGGCCAATGAACCCCAAATAGGATAAATCCAAATAGGTCTACTCCAAGACACACACTAGTCAGACTATCAAATGTTGAAGAGAAGCAGAACATCCTGAATGTAGCAAGAGAAAAGAAATTCATCACATACAAGAGAAACCACATAAGACTGAGTTGGACTATTCACCAGGCACCATGGATGCAAGTAGGCAGTAGCATGATATATTTAAGGTCCTGAAAGGGAAAAACTTCTAACCAAAAATTCTTTATCAGCTAACTTGCTCTTCAAAAGTGAGGAAGGGATTAAAATTTTCACAGACAACAGAAGGCTGAGAGAATTTCTCAATGGAGGATCTTCCATAAAAGAAATTCTAAAGGGAGTTCTGTCAGCTGATAAAGAAGGGCAGGGGAGAGGGATCTACAGGAGGGTATAGAATTGAAGAGTATCAATAATAGTAACTTAAAGGATAGAAAAGAGAAAGAGGGAAAAGAATATATAGATCTGACAAATAAATTCAAAGGATAAGATGGTAGATTCAAGAACTGTCTTTACATTAATAACTTTGAATGTTAATGGACTAAATGTACCAATTAAAAGACACAGATTGGCAAAAAGGAATAAAAATATAATAGATCTATATGCTACTTACAAGGGGCTCATCTTAGATCCAATAGATTGAAAGTGAAAGGATGGTAAAAGATGCTCCATGCAAGCTGTAACCAAAAGAAAGCAGGAGTAGATGTACCGAAAACAGACTAAATAAACTTTAAATGCAAAAATTTCATAAGAAATGAGGGAGGACACTATATATTGATGAAAGAGACAATTCACCAAGAAGAAATGACATTCATAAATGTTTATGCTCTTACTTATGGAGCTCCGAAGTACATGAGACAAACACTGGCAAAACTGAAAGGAGCAATTAGATGTTTCAAAATAATAGTGGGAAACTTCAATACCCCACTCTCCTCTACAGATAGAACAACCAGAATGAGGATCAACAAGGAAGTAGAGAACTTGAACAATGTGATAAATGAATTAGACCTAACAGATATATATATATAATTATACCCCAAACACCAGGATATACATTCTTCTCTAGTGCTCATGGAATATTCTCCAGATAGATCATATGCTTGGGCACAAAGTAGGCCTTAATAAATTTCAAAAGGCTGAAATTACTCAAAGCACTTTTTCTGAGCACAACAGAATGAAGCTGGAAATCGACAGCCAACAAAGAACCAGATGTTGCACAAATTAATGGAGATTAAATAACATGCTCAAACAATCAGTGGGTCAAGGAAGAAATTGCATGAGAAATTGGTAAGTATCTGGAGATAAATAATAATGAAAATACAACATATCAGAACTTACAGGATGCAGCAAAGCCAGTAGTGAGAGCAAAATTTATTGTCCTACATACCTATACCAAAAATGAAGAAAGAGCAAAAATCAGGGACTTAACTGCTCACCCGGAGGAGCTAGAGAATGAACAGCAAACTAACCCCAAAGGAAACAGAAGAGAAATAACAAAGATTAAAGCAGAAATACATGAGTTGGAGAACAACAGCAACAAAGGCAACAACAGAAAAAAATCAATAAAACCAAAAGTTGGTTCTTTGAGAAAATCAATAAAATTGATGGACCCATAGCTAGGCTGATAAAGAAAAACCAAGAGAGGATGAAAACAAGCAAAACCAGAAATGAGAGGGGTAGTTCCCATGGACCCTGAAGATATTAAAATATATAAATATGAAGTTACTATGAACAACTATATGCCAATAAACTACACAACTGAGATGAAATGGACAAATTCCTAGAAACACAAGAACAACCTACACTGTTCAAGAAGAAATAGAATATCTCAATAAACCAATTATAAGTAAAGAGAGTCAATCAGTCATCAAAAATTTTCCTACAAATAAAAGCCCTGGGCCAGATGGCTTCATAGGGGAATTTTATCAAATATCCCAAAAAGAACTAACATCAATCCTGCTCAAACTTTTCAAAAAATTTTAGTAAAAAGAAATACAACCTAACTCATTATATGATGCTAAAATCATTCTAATACCAACACTGGATTAAGATACTACAAAAAAGAAAAATTATAGATGAATCTTCCTAATGAAGAAAAATGCAAAAATTCTCAACAAAATATTAGTAAATCAAATCCAATGACACATTAAAACCCACTTGAATACCACGTTCAAGTGGGGTTTATCCAGGAATCAAGGGTGGTTGATTTCCTTTAGAAAATCAAACAATGTAATACAGTACATTAACAAATAGAAGGGGAAAAAGCACATGATCATGTCGATTGTTACTGAAAAAGCATTCAACAAAATTCAGCATTCCTTTCTGATGAAAACTCTTCAAAAAGTAGGAATTGAAGGGAACTTCTTCAATATCATAAAGAACATATATGAAAAACTCACGGCCACCCTCATACTTAACAGTAGGAGACTGAAAGCATTCCCCCTGAGTTCAGAAATGGGACAAGAATGCCTATTTTCACCACTATTATTCGATATTGTACTAGAAGTTTTAGCTAGAGCAGACAGACAAGAAAAATAAATAAAAGCCACCTGAATCAGAACAGAAGAAATAAAAATTTCATTATTTACACATGACACGATCCTGAGACCATGCAGATGGAAAAGTCTGAGAAATCTATGACAAAGCGAAGTAATAAACAAATTCAGCAAAGTGGCAGGATCCAAGATGAATATACAAGAATAGTTATGTTTCTATACACAAGTAATGACCTAACCAAGGAGACAATTAAGAAAAAAAATTACTGTCAAAATAGCAACTAAAAGAATCAATTATCTATGGACAAACTTAACCAGGTATATAAAGGAACTGTACACAGAAAACTACAAAACATTGCTAAAAGAAATCAAAGAAGACCTAAATAGGTGGAAAGACATTCTGTGCTCATTGATAGGAAGTTTAAATGTAGCTAAGATGTCTATTCTACTCAAACTGATCTGCAGATTCAATGCAATACCAATAAAAATTCTAATAACCTACTCTGAAAATGTGGAAATCTAGTTATCAAATTTATTTGGAAGGCAAAGAGCCCATAAATAGCTAAGAATATCCTAAAAACATAAGAGTGAAGTCAGAGGACTGACACTTCCTGATTTTAAAGCTTTTTATAAGGCCACAGTGGTCAAAACAATATGGTACTGGCACAAAGATATAAGTATTGAGCAATGGAATCAAATCAAGACTGCAGAGATAGCCCACCAGATCTATGGTCAATTGATATGTGACAAAGCCTGCAAATGAACTGAACTTGGATAGAATAGTCTTTTCAATAAATAGGAATGGGAGAACTTATAGCCAAAAGAATGAAAGAGGACCCCTACCTTATACTCTAAAAATTAACTCAAAGTGGATCAAGCACCTAAATATAAGAGCCAGTACCATAAAACTCCTAGAAGATAATATAGGAAAATATCTTCAAGACCTAGTAATAGATGGTACCTTCTTAAAGTTTACACCCAAAGCACAAGCAATGAAAGAAAAAATAGATAAATGGAACTCCTCAAAGTCAAATGCTTCTGTGCCTCAAAGGACATTCTCAAAAAGGTGAAGAGGAAGCCAACTCAATGGGAGAAAATATTTGGAAACCACATGTTGGATTTGGATAAAGGTTTGAAATTTTGTATACATACAGAATCACACAACTCAACAACAAAAGAACAAAAAGCCCAATTATGAAATGGGTAAAAGATATGAATAGACATTTTTCTGAAGAGCAAATACACAAATGGCTAAGGAGCACATGAAGAGCTTTTCATTAACTGTAAGGGATATGTAAATAAAGACTTGAATGAGATATCTCCTCACATCTATAAGAATGGCTGTTATTAAATAGAAAACTACAACTGTTGGAGAAAATGTGGATAAACTGGAAAACTTATTCATTGTTGGTGGGAATGCATAATGATACAGCGGCAGTGAAAGACAGTTTGGCAGATCCTCAGGAAACTAAATATTGAGTTGCCCTACAACCTGGCAATACCACTACTCAGTATATATACAGAAAAGCTGAAAGCAGTGACATGAACAGCCATTTTCACACCATTGTTCAGAGCAGCATGATTCGTAATTGCCAAAACATGGAAACAACCCAAGTGCATATCAACAGACAAAAAGATAAACAAAATGTAGTATATACATAAGATGGAATATTATGCAGCAGTAAGACAAAATGAGGCCCTAAAACATATAACGGCATGAATGAACTTTGAGGACATAATGTTGAGTGAATAAAGCCAGACACAAAAGAACAGATACTGTATGATTTCCCTATTATGACCCTGGTAAAGGTAAATTCAGAGACAGAATATAGGAGACCTAGAGATACAGAAGCTAGAGACGGGTGAACAGTTAACTAATGAGGTTGAACTTAAATATGTGGGAATGGATAGAAGTGATGGTAGTTCATTAGTGGGTTAATAAGTAATACTGTAATGTTGAGGGTGAATACAATTGAAAAGGGTTGTACAGAGTCATGCTAAGAGAGTTCAAATAGAGTGGAGAGGCTATTCCAGAGGCTGATCTTATGCGAGTTTCAGCTAGATATTGCTAACTGCTATGGTTTATCAAACTCCAACCTAAGGAAAACCTGGGGCTCTGAGATTCTACAAAACTTTCACACACTAAGATTACTTTCCAGAAACATATAACCTCCAGATGGTGCTGAGGCTAGAGAAGTCCTTACACCTAGAGGGTCCAGTCTCCCCAAGAACATGAACTAATTCCATTCTCCTACTCCATACTGTCAACACAAAAAAGTTAGAATGGGTATAGCCAAAATATCCCTAAAGATTGGAAGAATAACCAAAAGAGCCCCATGATGACTTCCAGAGGACTTGTACCAGACATTCCAAGAATCTTAATTCTAAGAATTAACACCATCCTTCTCAAACTCTTCCAAAAATTGAAGAGGAGTGAACATTCCCAAAACTAGCTAAAGATAATACAAAGAAATCACAAAACACAAGCAAACTGAATCCAAAAACACTTTTAAAGAAGTATACTCCGTAACAGTTGGGCTTTATTCCTGGTATTCAACATAAGAAAAGTAATTAATGTAATACATCACATTAACAGAATAAATTTTTAAAAAACGCACACATGATAATTTCAATTGATGCAGAAAATGCACTTGACAAAATACAGCACCTTTTTTTGATAAAAACACTTAGAAAAATAGGAATAGAAGGAAACTTCCTCAACATGACAATGGACATATATGAAATCATCCTACTTAATGGTGAAAGATCGAAAACTTTACCTACAAGATCAGGAACTAGACATGGATGCTCACTGTCACCACTATTATTTAATATTTGAAGTTCTTGCTAGAACAATTAGGCAAGGAAAAGAAATGAAAGTCACCCAAACTGGAAAGGATGAAGTAAAACTTTTCTTATTTGCAGATGTAGAGAAAATCCTGAAAAATCCACAACATAGCTCCTAGAGCTAATAGATGAATTCACCAAAGTGGCATGGTACCAACACACCAAATTCAGTAGTATTTTTATACACAAGCAATGAACAACTGTAAGAGGAAGAAAAAAAAATCCCATTTACAACAGCAACTAAAGGAACCAAATATCTAGGAATAAAACTAACCAAATATGTAAAGGAACTGTACACAGAAAAGAACAAAACATTCGTAAAAGAAATAAAGAAGACCTAAATAAGTATTAGGACATTCCATGTTCATGGATTAGAAGACTAAATATTGATAAAATGTCAATTCTATTCAAAGCAATTTACAGATTCAACACAATCCCAATCCAAATTCCAACAACCTTCTTTGCAGAAGTGGAAAAGCCAATCATCAAATTTATATGGAAGGGTAAGGAGCTCAAAATAGCCAAAGCCAACTTTAAAAAGAAGCACGAAGTTTGAAGACTCGCACTTTCCCTATCTTAAAACTTATTATAAAGAAACAGTAAGCAAAACAGCATGGTACTGGCATAAAGACAAACCTATTGATCAATGGAGTTGAACTGAAAGCTCAGAAACAAACCCTCACATCTATAACTCCAGTGATTTTTGAAAAGAGTGACAAGTCCACACAATGGGGAAAGAATAGTCTCCTCAATAAATGGTGCTGGGAAAATGGATATTAATATGCTTAACTTACACTATATGGAACAAAGACCTAAAAATAAGTCAGAACTATAAAATTTCTAGAAAAAAACATACAGAAGTATCTTTAGGACCTTTTGATAGGCAATAGTTTCAGAGAATTTACATCTAAATCACAGGTAACAAAAGAAAGATACCAATAATATAGGGCCTATCAAAATTTAAAACTTTTGTGCATAAGAAATTTATCATGAAAGTTTAATGACTACCTACTACACAATGGGAGGAAATATTTGGACACAACAAATCTGATACGCAAGTAGTATCCATAGCATGTAAAGAAATTTTACTACTCAACAACAAAAAGACAAACAACCCAATAAAAAATGGGTAAAAGACTTGAATAAGCATTTCTCCAAAGGAAATATAAATGGCTAACATGTGAGAAAGATATTCAATATGATTAGGTATCAGAGAAATGTAAATCAGAACCACAATGGGATGCTATTCACACCCAGTAGGATGGTTACTATTAAAAAACTGAAAACTACAAATGTGGAAGAGGATATAGAAAAAAAGGGATACTCATTAACAGTTGGTGGGAATGTAAAAGTGTGCCACCACTGTGGAAGACAGTTTGGCAGCTCTGCACAAAGTTAAGTATAAAATTGTCATATGACCCAGCAATCCCACTTCTGGTTATATACCCGAAAGAACTAAAGCAAGGAGTCGAACAGATATTTACACAATGAAGTCCATAGTGACATTTTACATAATATTTACATAATGAAGTCCATTTTGTACAATTGCCAAAAGATAGAGGCACCCACATGCCCATCATCAACTGATGGATGGATAAATAAAATGTGGCATATATATAGAATGGGATATTATTCAGCCACTAAAATGAATGAAGTTCTGATACACATTAAAAAAAATTCATAAACCTTGAAGGTATCATGTTGAGTGAAATGAACAGACACAAAAGGAAAACTATTATAAGATCTCATTGGTATGAAATAATTAGAATAAGCAAATTCATAGAGTCAGAAGCTAGAAAACAGGTGACCAGGTGCTAAGATGGAGGAAGATAATGCGGACTTAATGCTTAAATGGGACACAGTTTCTGTTTGGGGTGATGGAAAAGTTTTCTTAATGGATTGTGAGTGATGCTAGCACAACACAGTGAATGCAATTAACACCAGTGAATTACATATTTGGACGCAGTTAAGTGGGGAAATTTTAATTTGTATATATGTTACTAGAACAATAATTCTTTAAAAGATCAGTAACAAACTCATGTGAAGGGAGATAATGAATAAATTAGTACTAATCTAAGTAACTTTGGGAAACAGTATTTTGTCTGGTTACTCTAAAGCTAAAGATCAAAGGAACTGTATACAAATACTGTACCTTTGTTAGTAAATCTGTTTCTCACAGAGTAACTGGAGAAATGAAGCAAGCAAAGATAATTGAGACACAGAGAGTGAAGTAACTCACCCAAAGTCACACAGCCTATCAGAGATCTGGGATTCAAGCCAAGATCCGGGATTCAATCTAAGGCAGTCCATCCCAAGAAGCATGCTCTTAGCATCTATAGTATGCTGTGCTGGTTTATGGGAAGGGTGTTGTGATTCAGGCAAATTCATTTATTGCTAGTTAGGGCATTTGGGGATAAAATTCATGGAGGACAATTTCATATATATCTATCAAAACTCTTGACAGTAATTTTTAGCCTTTGTCTCCACATTTTGACTTCTGGGAATCCAGCTAAAGAAATATTTAAAATAAGAATTGATTTATACACATAGAAGCTAATGACAGTATTATTTATAATCACAAAAAGGAAATAGGAAACAATCTATATGCCCACATTGTGAGAATGTTTAAATTAATTCTAATTTATAGAGACAATGACACATGTGACAGGTAATAAAAATGACATTATTAAGAGATCTCATGATATAGGAAATACTTATGATAGAAGGGTAACATAATTTGACATTAACAGCTTCTCTCTGGCTACTGTGTTGAATATAGACCAAATGGTTCAAGGGTAGAAGCAAGAGGTAGGTTCAGAGGCCACTGACAGGTCAGACATATGTTGGGGTCCCAGGGAAAGGAAGCAGTGGATGTGTGGGAAAAAGTCAGACTCTGGGAATCCAAATGAAACAGTCGAGTAGACAGTTTGATATAACAGCTCAGAATTCGGAAAAGAAGTCTACACTAGTAGATATGCAGTGGTCATCATTAACGTATATGTGGCATTTAAATTCATGAGGCTAGATGAGATTACTTAGAAAGTTAGTGAGATAGAAAAAAAGAAAGAGCCTTGGAACACTCCAGCCTTAGAAATATTGGAAATCAATCTGCTAGGAAGTCAACAGTAGCAGTGTCTGGTAGAGGGATTCTACATGGTTTTTATTTTTCCTATTGTCATTAGCTTGTCTTCAGTGTTAAGTCTTTGAAGCCAAAGACCCAAGGAGCAAGGTGTTGGAATTTTTTGACAAGATGTTGCAATATTTTTACATTTCCCTATGGTTAGTTTCCTCATTTACACCTTAGTAAAATTCTTGGATTGAAATTATTTTTTACAAGTCATAAGTTACTGGATGCTCTCTTTGGTATATTATTGCAATTTGGAAAAGATAATTTGAAACAACATTGAAGTTAACTGAAATATGGAGGATGGTTTCATACCTAAATTTTTTGTGAAAGGTCTTGTTTATGTCATTAAACTTTGATTTATAAAATTAAAAAAAAAATCCAAGGGACATGCAATGTCCAATGCCACATCATTCTATCTTGTTTAAGAGTTGGGTCCTGCTAATCAGGAACAATATGGACCAATTACAGAACTCTGACAACTTAAATAAGGCAATAAAGTTAAATGAGATTGCAAAAGTATTACTATTGATAGAATTGGGGAAAAAATGTGTTTTAAGCCAAATTGGAAGACATCTTAATGGGAGAATCAATAAGCGCAGAATTCAATCAAGCAGTGAAGAGAATTACAAAATCTTCAATGAGGCTTCAGAAATGTTCCAGGATAGTGTGCACCAGGAGAGGGCAATGTCCCCCAAGGAGTCTGGAGTCCCTGTTGTCATAGCAGTAAGGAGTAGTTCAGCTTGTAGGTAAGCGACCCGGGAAAATCAAATACTGCATCTTGAGCCAAAAATTAGTAACCACAACTGGCCTGTGATAGTATAATCATCCTTTAACCAGAAAGGTTAGCACAAAGATGGAAAATATTCCATGATTTAGATACAACTGTGTTGAGGACAGGAAAATTGGTGATATAGAAATGGAAACAATCCATCTATATTTTATAGTTAATGTGTTAGAAATATTTTAAAACATTTTTTGTATTCAACTAATTTATAAACCTCAGAATTCTAAGTTTAAACATAATTGATTTTTGAAGAATTATTATCTTAGTCATTGAAAGAGAATTTAAGTTTCTAAATAATGTTGGGATAATTAAAATAATTTGATACTCCCTTATTTTTAAAATTTAATGTATTATGTTTAAAAGAATTAATTATTTGGGAAAGTTTTTATTTATCAGTTAATAATAGTGCTTAAAAATACTTTAATGGAGAAATGCAGTTTAAAAGTTTGAAATTGTTTAGCTAACCTCCTTTATAAATGGAGCACACCATTAGTGGTTACTTTCAACCAGTTTGTCTCTAAAAGCTAAATGAATAAATAAGTCAGAACTCTTATAGAAGAATTCTTGGGAATGTTTTATATAAATTGGACTTTTTAAAATTGAATACTTCATCCAAAAACAGGTCAAACTAATCTCTAGTGTTACAAGTCAGGTTAGTGGTTACTCTAACACACACACACACACACACACACACAATCTACTACTATATAGCAGGAGATAGACTAATAGTAATGAAAGAAAAGAAAAGCCAAAGTACTCTTTTCTGAAGCTGTGAATATGACTTATGGTGATAGATTTCTACATAACCTCAAAAAAAATTGGAAGAAGCAAACTAAGGGTAGAAATTAAAACTTTCTGAATGTTTCATATTATGCAATATGTGCAAATATAATTGATCTTTAACAGTATGTAATGATGACCTTCCAGATTTATAAATTTAAGATAATATGGTTTAATAAAAATATTCAAGTTGAAAAAGTGTATAGATGCTGGTATACTTAATAAAATATAAATTCATTTAAATATATACATGTATTCAAAATAATTTTTTACTGTAATCAATGAGTGCTAAAAGAGTAAAATAATTATTGACATTTTCTGCTTGCCTAATGCCAAGCATTATCATAGCCCCTTTAGATATGTTTTTATTTCTGCACAACACCCCAATGGTAAAAATACTATTATTACTCCAATTTTACAGCTGAGGAAGGCAGGACACAGTATTTTTTAAAAAAACAGATGCCCAAGGCACATTGTAGGGAAGTTCAGAGAGGAATACCTGGGTCTTTCTGACTACAAAGCATATACTTTTAAGTACTTCACTGTGATGCCTAGTATAGCACATATTAAGTGAACAGGAAAATGAGTAAAATTATGTGAATGCTAGAAAGGGTAGCTACTACCCCCAAATAGATGGGAAGCAGAGATGTTATACTCAAGCCAGCTATTTCAAGAAGCACTGGGAGCTCTAGAGCATTGTTTTAACTGGAAAGCACACAGTACCCAGGACAGGTCTCCTTTTGCCAGGTCCTTCAGTAGCCAAAACAATATAAAACACATCTCATTTATTCCTCACATCAGGCTCAATTTCTTGGCAATTCTGCCCTCTATGTGGGTAGTGGAGCATGTTTCTGGTGATTCATATAAAGTAAGAGCAAAAGTTTCGTTAGTTTAACCTTAACCATTCTCTTTACTAAACAGAACCCTTCCAAAGGGGTCATCACAGCTTTTCCATGTCATACAGTCATAGAGATCAAGAATTAAAAGAATTCTGGAAGTTCTCCATTCAGAGAACTGGAAAATCCACATGTGTATGAAATTTAAATGACACAATCAGCGGTTAAAGAACAGTGAGTTAAAGAAGAAATTGTAAGGGAAATCGGTAAATATCTAAACACAAATGAAAACAAGAACACAACATATCAAAACTTTTGTGATGCAGCGAAGGCAGTGCCGAGAGTAAAATTTATAGCTCTAAATGCCAATGTTTAAAAAGAAAATAGAGCTAAAATCAAAGACCTAACTGCACACCTGGAAGAACTAGTAAAAGAACAGCAAACTTAACACAAAGCAAGCAGAAGGAAAGAAATCTCAAAGATTAAAGCAGAAATACATGAAATTGATAGTAAAAAAACAATAGAATCAACAAAATCAAAAAGTTGGTTCTTTGAGGAGATAAAAAAAAAATCAATAAACCCTTTGCTAGACTAAAAAGAAAAAAACAGAGAGAAGAGTAATGCAAAATCAGAAATGAGAGGGGGGAAATTACTACTGACCCCACAGAAATAAAGAGGATCATGAGAGGATACTATGAACAACTGTATACCAACAAGTTAGACAACCTAGATGAAATGGACAAATTCCTAGAAACACATGAACAACCTACACGGACTCTAGAAGAAATGGAAGACCTCAACAGACCAATTACAAATAAAGAGGCTGAATCAGTCATCAAAAACCTGGCAACAAAGAAAAGCCCAGAGGCAGGTGGCTTCACAGGTGAATTTTACCAATCAGTCCCAGAAAAATTAACACCAATCCTCCTCAAGTCTTCCAATAAAACTGAAGAAGAGTGAATACTGCCTAACTTATTCAATGAGACCAACATCACCCTAATAACCAAAGTCAGAAAATGGTATAAAAGAAAGGAAAATTATGGGCCAATTTCTCTGGTGAAAGTAGGTGCAAAAATCCTCAACAAAATACATTCAGATTAAGTCCAAGAGCACATTAAAAGAATTACATACTCTGATGAAGTGGGTTTTCTCTCAGAATAAAAGTAACCTCCTTATTCAACATAAGAAAATGAAGTAATGTAAAACAGCAAACTAACAAAACAAGGGGAAAACCACGTGATCACCTCAATTGATGTAGAAAAGCAATCTACATCATTTTTGATTTTGACAAAATCACAATTTTGTCAATTTGACAAAATCCAGCATCCTTTTTTGATAAAAAAAAAAAACATTCAAAAATAGGAATAAGGGTGGGCCACAGTGGCTCAGCAGGAAGAGCTCTCACCTGCCATGCCGGAGACCTGGGTTCACTTCCCGGTGCCTGCCCATGCATAAAAAAAAAGCAAAAATAGGAATAAGAGGAAACTTCCTCAATATGATAACGGGTATATATGAAAAACATACAGCCAATGTCATATGCAATAATGAAAGATTAAAAGTTATCACTCTAACATCTGGAATAAAACAAGTATGCCTACTGTCACCACTGTTATTCAACATTGTGTTGGAAATTCGAGCCAGAAAAGTTAGACAAGAAAAAGAAACAAAAGGCATCTAAGTTGGAAAGGAAGAGGTAAAACCTTCTCTATTTGCAGATAACATGATCCTATATATATAGAAATTTAAAAAAAAACTACAACAGAGCTACTAGAGCACAATAAATTAGTTCAACAAAGTGGCAGGGTACAAGATAAATACGCAAAAATCAGTAGTGTTTCTATATAGCAGCAAGGAGCAACATGAGGGGAAATCAAGAAAAAAAATGCATTTACAATAGCAACTGAAAGAATCATACATGTCTGAATAAATTTAATCAAGGATGTAAAGGACTTGCACACAGAAAATTGCAAAACAGTACTTAAAAAACTCAAAGAAAACCTAAATAAATGGAATAATATTCCACATTCATGGATTGGAAGACTAAATATCATTAAAATGTCAAATCTATGAAAATTGATTTACAGATTCAACATAATCCCAATCAAAATTCCAACTGCCTCATTTGCAGAAATGGGAAAGCCTATTATGAAATTTCTTTTAAATGGTAAGAGGCATCAGATAGCAAAAAACATCTTGGAAAAAAATGAAGCTGAAGGACTAACACTGCCTAACTTTAAAGCATATTACAAAGGTGCAGTGTTCACAACACATTGGTACTGGCATAAGGATAGATATATGAACAACAGAATTGAATTGAGAGTTCAGAAATAGACCCTCATATCTATGGCCAATTGATTTTTTACAGTGAAATATAACATATACAAAAAGCAATAAATTTTAAAGTACATTTTAATATGTAGTTGTAGAACTGATTTCAAAGTCTGGTGTAGTAACTTCCACAATTTCAATTTTTCCTTCTAGCTGCTCCAAGACACTGGAGACTAAAAAGAAATATCAATATAATGATTCAGCAGTCATACTCATTTGTTAAACCTTAACTTCTCTGTTATATCTCTTCCTTCGCCTTGATCCTTCTCCCATTCTTTAGGAATAGTTGGCTTATACCCATTCTAACTTTTTTTATGTTGAAAGGGTGTTGACAATATGGGATAGAGAGATGGACCTGGTTCATGTTCTGGAGATAATGGCACCTCTGTGTTTCAGGACCTATCTGGCCTAGGAACCATCTGAAGGTTATAGGTTTCTGAAAAGTAAGCTTGATGTGTGCAACTTTTGTAAAATCTCAGAGAGAGCCCTGGTGTTCTTTAGGGTTAACAGAAATGATATTGGTTGGGGGTTGGCCAACCATGGTAATTAGCAATATCTAGCTGAAGCTTGCCTAAGAGTACACTCAAGAATAGCCTCTCAACTATATTTGAAATCTCTTAGCCACTGATACCTTATTTTGTTATATTTCTTTCCCCCCTTTTGGTCAGGAAGGCATTGTCAATTCCATGGTGCCAAGGCCAGGTTCATCCCTGGGGGTCATGGTGCACCGTGCCAGGGAGACTTTCACCCCTGGATGTCATGGCCCACATAGGCAGGAGACTAATGATTTTCCTCGCAGAATTTGGCTCAGAGAGAGAGAAGCCACATCTGTGCAAGAAAAGAGGTTCTCTGGAAGTAACTCTTAGGCATAACTATAGGTAGGCTTTGCTTTTCCACTACAGAAATAAGTTTCATAAGAGCAAGTCCCAAGATCAGGGGCTTGGACTATTAACTGGGGAGTTCCTAGTGTTTGAGAAAGTATCCAGGGTATCCCAGGTGAGAAAGTTTAATAGTTCCATATTTTTTTCTTCAGTGCTTCAAGGGACTTTGCCAATACTTTTGAATTATCTGCCCAACAGACTCTCAGATATATCTGGGCATTACATTTCGCCATATAGAATTATAAGCCCTCATAACCATTCTGGGCTCCATGTGTTTGGGTTATTTAAATGAACTATCCAGACAGGTTGAGTTAGATTGTGTGCCACAGAAAATTTAGGGTTTTGGAAAAAATAAAACTCTCTTCCTTTGATCTTATAGAGTAGGTAAAGTTCTAAAATACAAACACTGTCATTCTTTACCCTGTATTCTGATTTACCTTAGTCCCAACCAGATTGGCTTCATTCTTATCTCTACCTGAAACCTGATCTCTTTGATTTCTTTAAAGTTGTTGTTATGTAGCAATACTGACTTTTAGAGCTGCAGAATTCCAACTCTGAGTCTCAGGTGTCACACAGGTACCCAAAGTTCCAGAGAAACACCCATTTTCACGCATACAGCACAGCATCTCATAACCTAGAAGTAACACTTAAAGCTCAGGAATAAATTTGACTGCTGTAAGAGTTTACAATCTAGGCAAGGCCAACTGACTTTTGACAAGGGTGCCAAATAAATTTAACTGGAAAATAACAGACTCCAACAAATAGTGTTGAAAGAACTGTATATTCATAGACAAAAGAGTGAAAGAGGACCCCAATCTCATATAATGTATGAAAATTAACTCAAAATGGATCAAAAACCTAAATATAAGAACCAACACTGTCAGACTCTATGACGGTTTGAAACTGTCATGCACCCCAGAAAAGCCATGTTCTTTAATGCTGATTTAATACTGTAGGGTGGGATCTTTTTTATTAAGTTGTCTCCATGGAGATGCGTCAACACCCATTCAAGTGGGTCACTTACTGGAGTCCTTTAAGAGGTAACCATTTTGGAAAAAGCTTCAGAGCTGACACAGACAGAGACCTTTGGAGATGCAGAAAGAAAATGCCCCCAGGGAATCCATTTGAAATGAAAAACTGGGAGAGAAAACTAGCAGACATCGCCATGTGCCCTCCCAGTTGACAAAGAAACCCTGAACGGCATCGTCCCTTTCTTGATTCAATCTATATTTCTTTGGATGCCTTAGTTTGGACATTTTTATAGCCTTAGAACTATAAACTTGAAACTTAATAAATTACCTTTATAAAAGCCAACCCATTTCTGGTATATTATATTACCAGCAGCATTAACAAGTTAAAACAGACTCCTAGAAGAAAACATAGGGAAGGATCTTCACAATCTTGTGGTAGGTAGTGATTTCTTATATTTACACCCAAACACAAGCAACAAAAGAAAAATAGATAGATGGGACCTTGTCAAAATTAAAAACTATTTTGCATAAAAAATCTTTGTCATGAAAGTGAAATGACAACCTATTCAATGGGAAAAAATATTTATAAATCACATATCCAAAAAGGGTTTAATATTCAGAATATATAAAGAAATCCTACAATTGAACAATAAAAAGGGTAAACACAGCAATTAAAAAATGGCAAATACTTGAACAGAAATTTCCCCAAAGAGGAAATACAAATGCTAAAATGCATAGGAAAAAATGTTCAACATCACTAGCTGTTAGGGAAATGCAAATCAAAACCACAAAGAGCTATCATTTCATACCCACCAGAATTGCCACTATTAAAAATCAGAAAATACAATTGTTGGGGAAGTTGTAGAGAAATAAAACACTCATTCATTGCTGGTGGGAATGTAAAATGGTACAGTCACCATGGAAGAGTTTAGCAGCTCTTCAGGAAGCTTAAGTATAGAATTACCATATGAACTAGCAGTCCTGTTAATAGGTACATACCAAGAAGAATTGAAAATAGGGACTCAAAAAGATGTTTGTACACAAATTTTAATAGCAGCATTATTCACAATTTCCAAAAGATAGAAGCCTTCCAAGGAGTCCATCAACTGATGAATGGATAGACAAAACGTGGCATATACACACAATGGAATATTATTCAGCTATAAAAAGGAATGAAGTCCTCATGTATGCAACAACATGGATAAACAGTGCAGCCACTGTGTTGAATGAAATAAGTCAGACACAAAAGGACAAATATTATATGTTCTCAATGACAGGAACTAATTATAATAAGTAAACTCATTGAGTTAGAATCTAGAATTAGATTACCAAGAGATAGATTGGGGTTGGAGAATGGGAAGTTGATGCTTAACTTATACAGAATTTCTACTTAGGTTGATGGTAAAGGTTTGGAAATGGATAGTGATGATAGTATCACATTACTTTGGGTGTTATCAACAGCCCTGGACTACAGAGTTGAATGTGGTTAAAAGTGAATACTTTAGGATGTATATATTACTAGAGTAAAACTTAAAAGATAAAACACAGGACTGTACAACACAATGAACCCTATTGTAGACAATGGGTTAATTGTAGACAATAATTAATAGTACAAGTATAAGTAGTTAATAGTATAAGTATTGTAGACAATAGTTAATAGTACAAGTATAAGACAGTTCTTTCATAAATTATAACAAATTTATGATACTAATTCAAAGTGTTTATAATAGGGTGACTGTGCTGGCTTGCGTCTATTATGTGCCCCAGAAAAGCCATGTTTTAATTCTGATCCAATCTTGTGTGAGCAGGCATTTGTTTTAATCTTGATTCAATACTGTAGGTTGGAATGCTTTGATTAGATTTTCTCTAGGGAGATGTGACACACCCAATTGTGGGTATTAACTTTGACTAGATGGAGCTGTGACTCTCCCCATTTCTGGTGGGTCTTGATTAGCTTACTGGAATCCTTTAAAAGAGGAAACATTTTGTAGAGAGATCCAGAAATGACAAACGATAGAGCAGATAGAAACATCAGAAAGGGCAGAACCTAGAGAAATGACAGAAGCCTCAGAGCTGACAGGAACTTCACAGCAAAGCCGACACAGATGTAGACATGTGGAGTACAGAGACGCGGATGTTTGGAGATGCTTGGAGTCCAGCAGATGATACCATGAGATGTTAAGCATCTTCCGTGGAAACAGCCAAGGGAAGCCAAGAGATGAAGCTAGCTCCAGAAAAGCAAAGTGAAGAATCTCCACAGGAATAGAGGCTGAAAGCACAGAGCCCATGAGTAAGAGACCAGGAAGGGATCAGCATGCCTTCCCAGTTGACAGAGGTATTCCTGACCCATCAGTTTTTCTTGAATTAAGGTATCTTTCCCTGGATGCCTTAGTTTGGACACTTCCATAGTTTTAGAACTGTAAGCTCATAACTTATTAAATTCCATTCATAAAAACCATTCCAGTTCTGGTATATCGCAGTCTAGTAGCTTGCAATCTAACACAGTGGTATATACTAGGTATAATTTAAAAATACCTAATGTAAATTATGAATGATAGACTAGTATAAATTGTAATAATCTTTCATCAGCCACAATAAAGACAACTACTGTTTTAAAAAGTACAATTATTTTTTAAAAAAGAAATGCCACAATAAACCTACCTGTATTCCCTTGTTGTTTGCTGTTATACTTTGAGAGTCGAGGCTTTCAAATTATCGAGCATCTTGTGCTAAATAGAGTATGGCAAGTAAATAATTTTCTAATAGTTTTTTACATTTCAAACCCCAGTACTCATTTCTCAATGTGATAAGCAAGCCCAAGAGGGTAGAAAATGTTTCCTTGAAGAATTGGCCTTTCCAAGCATCCCTCGTGTTTATTCAACCCTATAATCAAAGGAGTATTTGCTTATCAATCTGATTTGATTTACCTTGCCATAAAAATGACTGCCTTCCCACAAACTACTTTTCATTCCAAATCATTTTATGAAAACTCAACAATGACAAAGAAATCAAAGCTATCAACAGAATCTAATTACAGTAATAAAGTAATGCATTTATAACTCAATAATACCACTCAGCACAAAGCAATAATCTGACCCTGAACTCTGAATGCAATGAATTTCCTCCCTCTATAATCTTCAGTCTTTAAGACTCTCTAAGTTGTGGGCAGAAAAATGAGCTATCTAAGCAATGTATCATGAGAATTAAGTACCTGTGTAATCATTCTGTTTTGTAAGAAATATAATTTATGACAAAGTTCGTCAGTGAGATGTAAAAATTGATTTTGCATAATAATTAGTTTTGATATACGGTGTCCATATTAAGCAGATAACATACCTGGCCATGATTATGGTTAATTTTAAGTGGCCAGATCAAAGCTTCATTATATTTGATCCTTCTTTTATTATTTCTATAGTGCCTATTAAAGGTGCCAATAAAAACTGTTTCCCCAGATACATCTACAGTGTGTTTCCCCAGATACATGCACATTATGCATGCTCTCGGCCCCTTCCCAAATATTTGTTACAGTTCTGATGTTCCGTTTTTTTCCTATGTACCTCTATCAGTCCTTCTAATTCCACCTCAAAATGGAGAAGCTTCAAATTGTACATTGATAATTTCATTCAAGTCCACCTCTATGTTTTTTCAGTTACTGATAACGGTGTGACTTCAGAATATTTGGACAAGCTCTGCTATAAAAAAAAAAAACTATACCTCACCTACTTGCCTAAAATATCTTTATCTGCCAGAAAATCATCATTTTATAATCAAAGAGGAAAGGCATAAAATTCAAGCATTCCTAGGAGATGCAGCTTATTAACTGAAAATCAATTACAATCAATAATGGAATCATTCTACAAAGCAAGGTATGGAAGGGCAAGAGAGGATGACGTGGAGAGCAAGTAGTTACAGAACACTGGATAGTTGGAAGATACAGCACTGCCAGCCAAAAAGGAGTATGGGAGAAGAGGATTATAGAAGCTCCATTCATGTCTACATAATTTTTCCCATTTGCATTTCAACAAGCGTGGAGGTGTTTTGCTCATTTACTACTGTCACTGACAATAATTTCTAACTAAAGTGACCTCATTGTCTTACATAATTTCTAAAGCCCGTCAGACCTAGTTATCTGATTATAATTCATTAGGCCTTTTTCGCAGTTATTTTTCATATTGTGCAGTAACTAAGAGCAGGAGCAGGTATTCAAACCCTGGCTCTGCTTAAGATTAGTCAGCTAGGTTAAGTGATACTCAGCTTAATGTCCTAAGGCTATGTGATCTCATCAGCAAAATGGGGATATTAATAGTTATGACCTCTGGTCTTAGTTGGAGTTCCCCCCAAAGTAGAGCCGGGCTGAAGGACATGAGGGTAGGTGGTTTGTTTAGGAGGTGGTCCCCTAATGTAGGAATGAAGAGACAGGGAGAAGGAGACATAGAAAAGTGAAAAGTCAATATAAGGTTGCATTACTGAGGTTGCTGCTGCAGGCACCAGGAGCTTGATAAAGTGAGGCCCTCCAGAAGTATATTAATAGGCTGACCACCCTCATTGCCCTCCTGAAGGATGGAAAGCCACAGCATTTATTCAGTAATCAATTGGAGATCAGAGACTACCTATGAACAATGGGGCTGAGATCACATTCTATTGTCCATCACAGCTGCCTGTGAAATCATTAGAAGGCTGTAGAGGATGGCATGAGATTCCAGAAATATCTGCTGCACATTCTGAGATTGTGTGGAGACTTAAATAAGAAAAATCCTAGAAAGGTAATCACCTCTACCTGTTACAGCTGGGGCTGAATAAGTACTTATTATATTTATTATGACTTCGTTTTACCTTCTAAACTTATTATAATTAACTTTGTCATTAGTCATCCAGTTATTTAATTTTCTTCTCATTATAGCTATGATCTCCTTGATAGTGGACATAAATGTAGGGGCAAATAAATATTTTAATGAATTACAAAATGATAATGCATGAAAGCAGGAAATGCCTTAGTCTATTTCTTTTGGGATTACTCATAATGCCTCTCAAAACAGCTCCAGAAATAATTGTGGAATTGACCTGAACTAGATTGTAACCCAATCAAGTTAAGACTCCATGTGTTTTGTTTTTTGCTTCCTCTTCCTTCCCATGGCCCTTATCTTGAGTCAGTCACACTTCCAGCACTCAATAACTGTTGGTAGACATACTCGGTTCTCCATGTTGAAACTGCCTGGAGGCACAGCAGTAGACAACGAACCAGAGTTCAGGTAATTGTGTTCCATAAAACTGTAACACTATTATTGTGTCTAGTTCCATCAAGTTGTGTGTGCCCAGAGTCTTTCAAGGTTTCAAGCCACAAAAAAATAGATAAAATCACTTCTCCAAATGCATTCTGGATGGTTATTTTCCTTCATTTAAGGAACATATTGGCAATTGTAGCATTTGGCTTCTGGCTCACATTTCTCAGAAATAGTTTAAAATAAGGAAAATGTTTTTATGCTTTTCAAGTGAGATTGGCTCCCTTTCTGATTTCTTATTGGTTTGGGTGAAAGCCCATCTTATTTTTATTTACTTTATTTTGACTACATCAAGGTACTATTATTAATTACCTGCTTTCCATATGTAAGGAAATTGAGCCAAAGAGGAACTAAACATTTTGCCCGAAACTGTACAACTTGTAACCTGACTCCGAATCCTACACTCTTAGCCAGTGTGGTGAGTTCGTCATTGTTCGTCACCAGTGGGCACTGTCCAAGATGCTGAGGGTACAAGGCACAGGCCTGCCTTCCAGGAGCTTACAACCTAGTGAGGGGAGCAGTAAGAACACAGGCATTTTCAGTACAATAGCTCACTGCTTTTTTGGATCGTATTCAAAAAATAATAAAAAGACATTTTCACTGTTTTGCAGATCTGTATATGTGGATGCAGAGAAAGGATCGAGTGTTGCCAGGAGGGGAGCAGAAATAGGGAGACTAATTATGAAGCTCTAGTAATTATCCAGATAAGAGATACCTTTTGGCTAGGACTAGGGCAGAGGCGATGGAGATGGACAGAATTTGTAGTATTTGAGAGGTAATTAAGAGGTAAAATTGTCAGGGCTTGCTAATGATTGAACCTGGGGTGTTGAGTATACCCCAAATACCAAAATTCATTTTGGCTAATAAAAGGAGGAAGTGGTTTCATTGACTATATCATAGACTTAACTGGAAGTCTGAAGAAACAGACTTGAAACATAGGAGTTAAGTGAATGGCCAATGTCTACTCAACAAAGTTAGTTCAGTGAGTTTACTACTGCTGGCACCTATACCATGAAGAACTCCAAACACTACACTATGTAATGCACAGTGCTAATGTATACTATCCAATTATCCCTAATTTGAATCACTCCCTCCAAATTCAAAGTCCTGGACAGGAGCTCCGATTAGCTGAGTCGAAGTCACGTGCTCAAACCATGCCTGCCAGGACTGGGAGAAGGAACATCATTCTTCCTTCAGCTTCTGCAGTAGGACACATGGTACTACTTTATTCCAAGGGCCCATACAGTTGGGGAACACCAATAAGAAAGGAATTCACATGCCAGATAGCCAAAAAAGATGCAAATGCCCACTACATTATGACAGGGAAAGAACCAAGGAGAATGGTTCACTGACTTGAGCAAACAGTGGGATGGTAGTGCCATTTATTAAGATCAGATCACCCAGGAGAAGAAACAGGAAACAACATGGTCAGAGAGAAGAGTTCAGCCTTATACACAATGAGTTTGAGGGTTGCAGAATATCTCGTTTGCTGCAACTCACATACCTCATTGTCATATTGTCATCCCCTTCAATAGCATTCCATGGTTTCTAAGAGAAGAAAACAAATACCCCAAGTAATCCACAAGGCCCAGGAAATCCCGGCTTCAGATTTTCACAGGTGATTTATCTCACAGGATTCACTGCCTTATTTGATGTGTTCCAGCAAAACGTGGCTTTCCTGCTGCATGACTGTGGCCTCTGTCTTTACTTCCAAGAATGCTCTGTCTCCTTTCCCTACTTTATCCCAGATCCCCATCCAGTCAATTATATATTTATTTATGAATGAGTGGATAAATGAATGAAGGAAAGAATAAATAAATATAATAGTCTAAATTTAGGGAAGGGAGATTAAGCCGAAAGATTTTGATATGGGTTCATCAGCACACAGATGATAACTCAAGCCAATGCAGCAAATGTAATCACTCAAGAAAGAGCAAAAATAAAAGAATAGATTTAGGACATATTATTAACTAAAGTAGCATTTCTAAATGTCACCCATAGTTCATGCTTCATCAGCATTAACTGGAGATTGGATCCAGGAACTGTTAACAAGTACTCTCAGGTTTCTTATGCATTCTGAAAACTGAGAATCAGTCATTTAAGGAGTCACAGAGGGATACCCTTAGCACAGCCCCAAACTTTGCTGCATAGGCCATATGTTCTCACTTTTAGAAGAATGATGCATAAACGTGCAAAAGTAGCTAACTGTTGTGCAGTTAGCTGCACAACAGCATACTGTTGTGCAAGGAATATCAGATTACTGATCAGACATCTTGGGATTGATACCTGAGTCCACCACTTGCTAGGTTTACAATCTATGTAACTACTGGTAATTACTGGAGAGAATACAGACTTAGGGTCTTTAGTCCTTCTTGGCTATAATCTACCTCATTAATGTTTTATGAAGATTCAGTGTGTGTTAAGGCTAACTCTTTAATATATTATAATTGTTTGTTTTTTCTTAGAAAATGCAAAGAGAATGTTAATCAACTTGGGAATTTCCTATTGGTTTCCCTCAGGAAATAAAATACCTTATGTTAAGAATTTTCTGTGTGTGTGTCTGACTGTGAGCATGTATATGCCTTCAACTATAATCACTGAAGAACAGAAATAGAAAATTAAAGCCACGGGCTTTACACAAGACACTGCTAAGCATCACAAAAGGCATTAAGAAAAAGGGAAGCTTAACTTATATCTCTGGGAAATAAGAAGATAATATTCAATTTGGCATTTCTTTCTGCCAGTATTATATGCAGCCAACAATTTCTTTTATCACAAGTCACAGAGAAATGACACCTGGATAATCATTGCCTGTAATAATATCATGATCAATGGAAGAATGGTCTGCTGGCTTGAGTACTAGCTTATGATATAGGAGAAAAGCTTGTTATTACAGATCAGCTGACAATTAGTGTTGTAGGGTAAATCAGCATTGTCACCCTAGTTTCTCCATCTTATAAAGTTGAATACAATGTAACCTGGTACTTAGAGATAAGAATGAAGCCAATCAGGTCAGGATTAAGGTAATTCAGAACGCAGGGATAAGGAAGACATTGTCTGTGTTTTAGAACTTCACCTGCTCTTTGAGACCAAAGGAAGAAAGGTTTATTTGTCCAAAGCCTAAATTTTCTGTAGCACAAAATCTAACTCAACCTGTCTGGATAGACCATTTAAACAATCCAAACTCAGGGAGCCCAGAATAAGAGAGAGGGCCTTTAATCCTGTATAGCTTAATGTAATGCTTGGATACATCAGAGTATATTAAACAGATAATCAAAATGAATTGGCAAAGTCACTTGAGAGATGGTACAAAATATAGGGAACTATGAAACATTACCACCACGGAAACCCCTGATACTGTGTCAAACATTAGGGACACCCAAATCAATAGGCCAAGCCCTTGATCTTGAGCCTTGCTCTTGTGAAACTTATGTATGTAGTGAAGAAGCTTAGCCTACTTATAGGTATGCCTAAGAGTCATGTCTGGAGGACCTCGTTTGTTGCTCTGATGTGGACTTCCACTCATTCTAAGCTCAAGTCTGCACATGAAATCATTGCTCTCCTCACACCGTGGGACATGACATCCAGCGGTGAAAGTCTCTTTGGTGGAGTGGGAGATGACCCCAAGGGATGAGGCTGGCCTTGACACTGTGGGATCAACAATACCATTCTGACCAAAAGTGGGAAAGGAAATGTAACAAATAAGGTATCAGTCGCTAAGAGAGTTCAAATAGAGTCAAGAGGCTACTCTGGAGGTCACCCTTATGCAAGCTTCAATTAGACATTGCTACCTATCACAGCTTGTCAACCCCCAGCTAAAATCATTCCTGTCAATCCTAAAGAACTAAGGCATTATATAAGATTCTACAAATGCTCCAGGCACTAGGATAACTTTCCAGAACCCTACAACCTCCAGATGGGTTCCTGGACCAGATATTCCCTGAAATGCAGAGTGCCCAGCCTCTCCAGAACATCAACTAGTTCCATCCCCTTATCCCATATTATCGATAGTCCTTTCCAACATAAAGTGTTAGAATGGGCATAGCCCAAATACCCCTAAAGAGTGGGAGAAAGATCAAAGGTGATGGTGGATTTATACAAGAGAAGGTAGGGTTTAACAAATGAGTACGAGTGCTGAATCAGTATACTGATATTTCTTTTAAACCCCAGTGTCTGGGAGCAGCTAGCAGTAAAAACCTAAAAATGTGGAATTGTAACCCATACCAAACTCTGAAATCTGTTCTACAACTAACTGATGTGATGTGCTTTGAAATGTATTGCTTTTTTTGTATATATGCTATTTTTCACAAAAAAAGAAAAAAGTTAATAGTGATGATACAAAATAAAAATAAAATAAAATAAAAAAGATTAAAGAAAAGTTGAATACTGGGCAAGCCACAGTGGCTAAGCGGGCAGAGTTCTCGCCTGCCATGCCAAAGACCAGGGTTTGATTCCTGGTGCCTGCCATGTGAAAAAAAAAAAAAGTAGAATACCAATACTTAATTTCTGAAGTCCTAAACTAGGATTCATAGGATAGTGATTAAGTGAACAGAATCTAGAAAAGGAATGCCTGAGTCCAACTCCTGGCACTGCTGCTTTTCTTAGCTTCCCCTGCTTCCCCTTTGGTAAATTACAGTCTCTCTTTTTTTATGTATAAAATGGAGATAAGAACAGTATCTGCCTCACAGAGTTGTTGTGGGTATCATATGACTTAATATAGTGTAAAATATTTAGAATAGTATCTGGCACATCATAAAGTACTCAATAAATATTAGCCATTATTAAGCTACCTTCCTCATATGGGTTCACAAGAAACTGATGCAATCAAGTGTGTATGTCAATGATACTTCAAAAAAACTCACAGATATTAATTTTCATACTTCCAAATAAGGAATATCCTCTTCAATGTAGTCATCAAGGTTAATTTGGGGAAGAAGTGAGAGATAAGTTGGGGGCAAGAAAGATGGTTGAAGGGACGAGGGAGAGAGAGAGATTTACTCTAAATAAAGTGGCATTGCTCAAAAGATCCTGGGACCCTTTGGAATTGCCTACAGAGTCCTAGCACAGTAATTTGACTCTCCCAAGTGGTAATAATTTTTATCCTCTGAGGATTTCTTTTGTTTCCGGATGTTGATGAAATCCAGCATGAACCAAGCTTGATGAATGAAGAAGATGACAAATTCCATAACATGCTTTCCATTTAAGAAAAAAAAAAAAACAGCACACCAGGGGTTGAACTAAGCCATAGCAAGAATCTAACTCATTTAGTTCTGTCCAATGTTGTAGCCTCTAGAAGCTAACATTGTCAGTGCTGGGAACAATTCAGTCTGAGGTTAAGATATCTCAGCTCTGGGTGGCTGCCGTGGCTCAGCAGGCAGAGCTCCGACCTGCTGTGTTGGAGGTCTGGAGTTCGATCCCTGGTGCCTCCTGTCCACATGCAAGTTAAAAAAAAAAAAAAAAAAGATATCTCAGCTCTCTGACATACAGCATCAAGTGTTCCTGTCTGCAAATCTGATTCAGTACTTTTTACTAGCATTAACAGTCAAGCTTTTGCCTGTTTCAGAGATTCATTCCTGACCTGGACTGCCAGTTCTAATAAGTATACCACTCTCTTGGTGAACTTTCTAGAACCCTAATCCCAACTGGGATCTGCATTCCTCTCAACAGTTCCCATTCTGGGATGTTGAAAGCCTTGCCTAATCCCTAGACAGGTAGCCAAGGCTCTACTATCAGCAAACAGGCTTCCTTGAAACTCCCTGTCCAACTCAGCCTCCTGATTCTCTCCACCCCGCCTGTCCATTTCTGTTCTCCACTTGCCAAACCGCTACTCATGGTTAGACTCCCAGATGCCTTAATAGTCACCTGTTGTTTGAAGTCATGCCCTCCAGATGGCAGATTTCTCTGCTACACTGGACTTCTTCAAAAGCCCTCACAGTCTCCTGACTTTTATCTCAGAGCCTGAATCACTCCAGTGGGTGTGTCTATTCCAGGTCTAGTACCTCCCACTCTGTTTTATAACAATCAATTATACTATACTTTTCTGTGTGAGAATTTTCTTATCTTAGTCAACACAAATGATTCATAATTTCTATAGAATGTGTTTGTTTGACTTTGCTGAGAGAATAAGAACAATGACATTAGAAAAAAAACAAATAGAAAACCTACTCCTCTGAGATGTTTACATAATACTATTCTTGAATCTCAGGGATTTGGAAATTTCCACTACAGGCTTTGAATATTACCAATACTACTTGGATATGGCTGGTTTTTATATACCCTTGTGAATTTCTTTCCTACCTCTTATAAAATGTTTATACTCCAAAAAACTACTGTTTTTGGTACTTCTTCACCCATAATTAAGTCTTTTAATGTGATGTGTCATTTTCTCAGATTTGCCAAATTTTGTAAAAATGTAATACTATTTCTTTTTTTAATACTATTTCTTAACCCAAACTATTGTTACATTGTGTCAGCAGAGATCAATATTTACTATAGCTGCTAACACAAAACTGGCTAACCTCAGAGAACAATTTACACGTATGCTGAAACACCTGAGCCATGTCCCTTCAATGCAAGGCTTGCCCATATAGGAAATAGGATGTCATGGAAAGATCATCAGACTTTAGTTCCATCAGATATATAATAAGATTCCATAGGTACCCTTTTCAGTTATGTGACCTGAGACCTTAATTTGTCTTTCTGAGACTCAGTCATCTCATCTGTGAAATGGGGCTAATATCACCTTCTTTCCAATGTTAAGGTGAGTTTTAAACATAACAGCTAGAACTGAATCTAATAGCAGGCATTCAATATATATGTTAATTTTTGTCCCTTTCTCTTGGTTCCATCTCATACCAGTGCATACTTTGAGACCCTCGACTTCACTTTAGACTAATTTCCTATACATTCTACCATTTCCTGTCTCCTCTCTCAGTTGATTTACAAGCACACTCGTTCCTTGGCTCCTAGTACTGTCTCCGAGAAGATTAATCCTTTGAGCTATGGGTTTCAGCTCTGGCAAAAAAGTAGCAACCCTACCTGCTTCTCTGCTGCTCCTAGGGATCCTTGGTCATTTCACCCTTCATAGCTTTCTTTTCTAGTTCACAGTATGTTTCAGAAACCAAGATAATCACTATACATTGCAGGCAACTCAAGATTACTAAGAAACAATACTAAGCTAGAAGTTTATTATAAATGTACTGCATTTTATTGAATGTTTTGCAAATGGGTTGCCATCTACTATTTGCATTACTGCTGTGCTTACTTTGAGGAACGATGTGCACAGAATAACTCAAACTCACAAAAACAGCTAAAATCTTAGATATCGGGGATCTATATGTAGTCAAATTATCCACAGTGTTCCTACAGCAAAATCTCCTAGGGCTTTAGTAATAGGTGATTTCTTAAAGTTTTCAATTTACCTACACCTATTGCTTCTCTGTATTTTCAATGTATAGATATTACATTGAAAGCCTTTCAAAAAATGTAATAATATACCTCCATGGAGAACTAACAAATTGTTCTTTGTTTTTACGTCAAGAAAATTGACATGCTTTCTTTAGACTGATTCTATCCCTTCCGATTTAAAAAGAAGAGGAGATTAAAACAATGCTATGGGGCGGCTGCCGTGGCTCAGCAGGCAGAGCTCCGACCTGCCGTGCTGGAGGTCTGGAGTTTGATCCCTGGTGCCTCCTGCCCATATGCAAATTAAAAAAAAAAATTTAAAACAATGCTATGTGGGCAGGTGTAATATTTGCTACCAATGCTTTAGCAAAGCTCTTAAAATGTGTGCACTCTTAGGGTAACCTGCACCAGAACCATCAGGAAAGCACGTGAAAAGGCCCCACACCTCTTAATTTAGACTCTCTACAGGTGAGGCTCAGATGCATTCTAAAACTTGAGAAGCACTTCTCCACATATTTGGGACAGCAAGGTCCCAAAACCTAGTTGAAATGTTTATTCTTCTTAAACTTTAAGCCTGGAATTTAGTTAAACTCAACTAAGCTTTTGGAGATGGCAAGTCTACATCAACATAGAAAGAATAACTAGTTTTCTCATAGATGTGATTAACTGTGCCAAAGGGGGGAAAAAGTCATGTTTTCACTCTCAAGTATGCTTCCTGTAATTAAAACTAAATAAAAGTTATTGCACTACATTGAAATATATACAAATATTTAAAGAAATTTCCTTTTGGTTGAAAGAAAGGAGAAGAAAGTATTTGAATTCTAAGAAGTCTCCACCTGAAATGGGAATAGGATAGGAAATTAATGAAGATGCCAGAATTTATTTATCTATTCAACTAATATTTATTGAGCTATGTGGACACTGGGCTATGTACTGGCATTGTAATAACAATGGAAAGAAAAGAAATTACAATCTAGTCTAGTGACAGAGTTCTACAATAATCAAATCATCATATCCCTAAATACAAATTTACAACTATGATAGGTACTATGAGAATGAAGTAGTTAGATTTGATCTAGGATTCAGGACTTCCTAACTCACGTCAGCTGGAGTAACTCCTTGGACCCAGTAATTCCACATCTAGGGACTTACCCTCTACACAAATTATCTCATTTACCCAAAGACAGATGTTAGCATTGCCTTGTTTGTGAGTTTGTAAACAATTTAAATGTCAATTAATAGAGGACTGATTAAATAAATTATAAGAATATATAGTGGAAATCTCTGTGTCATTAAAAAGAGCATAGTAGGTACTAATATGGAAAGAGCTTTTGGATATTTGTTACATGAAAATAAAAGTTTAAGAGCAGTTTGAATATATGTGTTAAATATAGTGTTTGGAACTGATCACCTCTCTCTGAAGAATGGGAGGAACTATCGATTTTACTTTTCTTTTGGAATTTTCAGGACTTTATTTCATTATAGATTTGACATCTAATAAATTTAATAATAAACTTATTAAATTGTACTAATAAAATATATTGTGCTTTAATTATATTTAATTATGGATGTCACAGTTTATTTTAGAATCTATAGACACCCTGGGAATGACATTTCAAAATAAAACAAAATGTTTATTCTTTTATTAGAAAAATTTCCTTCAAACTGACTCTAGGCTCTTGTTCCAGGTACTGAGTACTCATTTAAAATACATCATCTTTCGAGCAGTCATTATAGTACAGTATTTATAGAGAACAAGTCTTAATTTATAAATTGATACACAGATACAAAGTAGAAAAACTGAGAATGAACTATTTCACATCAAAAAGTTAGTGTCAGAAAACCAAGTGCCTTTTATTAATGGTTTATCGTGGTGCCTTTTATTAATGGTTTATCGTGGAATAAATTGGAATAAACCAGTGGTTGACTCTTTCCTCCACCTTTAGTCCTTTTCTCCCAACTAAATCATGAAACAACCTTTGAAGTAAGTAATCATATGGCTACTCTAAGTCACCAGATAATCATCCAATTAATTCTGGATCCACAACTCATTGGCTGTGTGATATTAAGTTACTTAACTTTTCAGCCTCTCAGTTCCCTCATCTGCAAAATGGGATACTGATAGAAGCTATATAAGAAGCAAAAGTATGAGAACATGTAACTGCCTGGAAAACGCCTGGTATATACAGAGAAGTTTTCAATAAATGTAAGTCTTCAATTCTAGCCATGCTTCTGGGCTCCCAGTAAATAGAGTTTCATCGATAAAGGACATAATTTGGATATGGATTTAACTCCAAAGCTTGTACTTTTTATTTAGTATCCTGCCTCTCGTTGAGTCAGACATTCATCCAACAAACATTAATTCAGTGCCTTATCTGCATAAAACACTGGTCCGGGCCCAGGGCAAATGAAAAACACAAGACCTCCCACCTCTAGATTACAGTTCAGAAGAGAAAATGATAAATTTACATAAATTGGTATTATGTAAAGTTGAAGCCAATGGTAAGTTCCATAAGAATTTATATAGATGGGTGTTTGGAAGAAAAAACAGTGAATTCCAGTCAAAGGGCAGTGCGGGCTGGGGCTGGGGGCTCCTAGAGTTACCACCATGGTGTGGGGCTTGGGCCAGCTACATATGAGGCGCCACTGCGCAAGGCCCAGCAATGAGGGAAGAATTTGACCTGATGGGGAGGTCCTGGCTCTCCATAATCATACTCTTTCCCTACTGGTGTGCTATTCAAGAAACATCACCAGCAATAACATAGGAGTTTTAAAAATTCCTCCCTCCCAGTAGCCTGCAGATGACAGTTGAAATAAATAACTAATATTTATAAGCCTATGATTCCATAAAGCTGTGCCAGGGGAACAGCATTCCATGAAGTTTTACAGCAAGAGCTCTAGGGTCCAATCTGGCCAGGTTAATAATGGAGAAAAGAAGATGCTGCTACCTAATGAGGACTGGTTAGCCATGGAGGAAAAAAAATCTGTTGGCATCTACCCAAAGCCTAGTAAGCAGATGGCCCTGGGCACAAAAAGAATCATGACAATTGGCACCTCATTGGGAAGCCCTGGCAGGGAAGGGGTCTGGAAAATGTCCTTCTTTGGCTGCCCTTCCTTCTGAGGCATATTGGTGGCACAGGATGAGAAAACTGCCTGGCTGCTGCCAAAAGAACAGAGATGGCCTTTTAAAACTAGGCTACTGCAGGCTCCTGGGTAGTCAATCTGGTACCTTTCAGCAACCAGAGAGCATCTTAAAGACATGTGCTGATTTCCTCTAGGATAGATGATATCCAACAGACTACATTTGAATCTGGTTTATAGCACAAAGATCTAAGCTCCAAGATGGTAGAGGGGTTTGAGAACTCTGTAGCCAGACCTAGTACATCAGCTATATGTCACAAAATTGGTGTACCCATTTGAGAATTATTAAGTTGGTGGCATACGGGTTACCAAGTGCATTTATATTTTCCAAGAATGAGTGCCATTGGCTGACAAGGTTTGTTAGGTATCTGTAGGATTACTGACAGTAATAGTCTTCTTTGCAGACATTTGTTAATTTGAAATGTTTAACAAGTTGGTGAGAAGCATGTTTTTTCTGAAATTTATGACTTTACCTCTGTGTAAGATATTGCCTAACATTGCAGATGCGTTCACCTATTGGCATTAAACATTCACCTATTATATCACAATAGACAAACATACCTAACACACACGCACACACACACACACGCATACACAAAAAAATGCGTAGCCTGAATTTGCTTTTGAATAGACTTCTTTGAATCAACAGCAAATAAGATGCAATGTAAAATTGCTGGCCTGTATTCCAAAAAATGTATCAAATGAGTTTCAATTACAAGGATACCTAAATACCAAAAGTTACTCTAACATGGGAAAGAAATTATTCTAATGTGAATTTATTTATATAGTATGACAACTTTTCACTTTCAAGTTGTAAATATATTTGAGAACTTTCCCTCCCCTCCCACAAAAATAAATAAATCATAGCCAATGCACCCATGATCTTGGCTTATGTCATTCTTTAACTGAATTACATGTTGTTTTATATAGACAGATTTTTAGAGCAGAGAACCCTAATTGTTGCTTCAGTGGTCTTAAAGCCTGAAAAGTTTAACAATAAAGGTATCTGATTATTCCAAAATCTCTGCATATCAAGCAGAAAATGATCAGTTTGGAGGTATATCTTTTCAGCTTTAGTCAAAACAAAGGAACTGCAATCAAATACTGCCTGCAGAGATGATGTAAGTTCATAAAAGCCAATAGCACTTGATCACATAAAATATATACCTCTATGAAACATTTTACCAAGTAAATTTTTGAGTAAAAGATTACAATGTCATACTTAGGGCCAATATTAGCAATTAAAATTGAGATTATAACAACCTATTTTAAAAACTATAAAGGGATGAGCGTGAAAATAAAGATAATGACAGAGATTGGGCTAAGTGCAGATAAAGTTTAGTTGAGAAATGAAAAGTCCACAAACTGAAATTTATTCACAGCTACTTTTCACAAGCATATGATTGCTTCTGAGAGAAATCAAGAAAAATTTTTAGATAGAATCCTCTTCTCATTTCCATAATATGGTAGGGATTTCTACTATACTCTTTAGGAGGAAACTTCTTAACTCTAATCCCTCACTGAATCCCCCTCAAGGAGTGACTTTTCTGATTAGGGAGATTGAAGTAAAGGTCATGAGAAAGCCATGGCCTGGGATCTTGGCTCCCTTGTCCTCTCTCACCTACATCAGCCTGAGGTAAGGAAGGCCCAGTTCCTCTAGAGGCCCAGCTAGGTCGGCTGGTCAGACCCAGCTCTTCCTACTGGCAGGTCCCGAAGTATGGATTTAATGAGAGGAATGGAAAGCTGAGAGTCTATCTTTCTAAATTGTTAAAGATCAACTGCACCCTTCTCCTCATTTCTGTAAACCTGATGGAACTAAGGAGAAGACCCTTGTTGCTGGCTTGAGGGTCTGCTCTTAGATCTCACTCACCCTTTCTTTGATAACTATTCTGATGCCACTGAATTGTTGGCTAATCTGATACGGATTTTCTGTCTGATCCTGGCAGAGAAATCTTGATCCACAATCCAGGTGAGTTGTGTAGGTGAAGGTTTGGCTCATTTGTAAATGACCCACATGAAATAATCTTTGATTTTAAATAATCAAACACAACATGTTGGGGGAGATATCTAAGGAAATAAAATCCTTCTCAGAAAGAAAACATTAAAAAATCATTGCAAGTGAACTCTATCATAAGTACGAATATCTCTAAAAAAGCACTATCCAATGGTAAACACAGTTAGTGCATAATGTAATATGTAAACATGAGTACCTCCAGCCAGGATCTTTTCTTCTAACTCTGCCATTTGTTTCTTGTAGGCTCTTAAAGCTGCTTCTTTAAAAGAAGGACGAATTCTCTTTGGCTTTGTAATTTCCACTGGCTGTTCAGGGATGTTTTGGTTTTCATCTTCTCTTGTTTCCATTTCAACTAACATTTCATTTGAGGGTTCCAATCCCCCGTCACTAACCACATCATCCACTTGACCATCATAACCCTCATCTTGTGGGGTTTCGTAAGGAGTTTCATATGAAGGGTGGTCATATTCTTGCATTTGTTCATCTATCTCAGTAATACTAGTCCTGTTTTCTAGTTTAGCAAGGACTTGTTCCATCACTTCAACATAATCTGTTTCATTATCAGCTACGGGTACACTATAATCCCCCTCATCCTCTGCTTTGTAGTAATAGGGCTCTGCATAGACATCAGAGTCAAGTGTGGTACTTGATTCATTTGCAGTTGATTGGGATAATGTCCGAAACCTCCCCATTAAGGAGGAGCCGCTGTCCTCATACCCACTGAGACTCTGTGTGCTTTTGTTCCATACAACTTCCAAAGCTGATTTAGCCCTCTGTAAAGTTGATCCAAATTTAGGGAAGCTGAACGTCTTATCAGAAAGATCAATGCTTAATCGACTATGCCAAGATTTGGGTGGGGCATCCTCTGAATCATCACTTTGCAGTTCACTTTGACTTCGATACATCATGGCCAACTGGTTTTGATTTTGGTGGAGCTCATTAGTATTAGAGTCCTGATAGGCATCATATTGGCCAACCCACTGGCCTTGTGGTTCATTATCCAGTCCAGGACATGGTGAGGAGTTGTCATCCTGGGTTAATTCATAGCTCTCAGAATCATCTGGATGGTCACTATGGCACTTCCCAAAGTCTTCTAGGTCTTTAGTGGAAACATCCAGCTGCTGATCAGATAGACTGTTTGTGTCATAGTCAAAAGCTTCCTGAGTGGATGAATCCAAGCCTAAGTCAGCTCCTTGCTCTTCCTGATTCCATTCCTTCCATGGAGAAAGATCCTCATGTAAAGAGAGCTGAGAATCACTGTAATGACTTCGGTCTCCAGATGCACACACCATGCCATTACTCAGCCCGCTATCCACTGTTTCTGTGTTTTCAATTTCACTCTGCCTTGGGGCACCCTGATTGCTCCCATTCAAATGCTGGTCTTGGGGACTCTCATAAGAGCTAGGTGTGCCCTCCTGCTTCCTCTGCCATAGTTCCCGGTCTGAAGATGACAGGAGGGAGCTTCCATTAGTTCTAGTGAAAAACTGATTTTCTGAAAAATCTTCGGAATAAGACTGACACAATTTGGAAAAATCCGATTCAGAACGACTAAGTTTAGTAGTGAAAAAATCACTCTGTGAATGCCAGAGGGGCATTCCCTCTGCATAATGGGTTGTAGTTTGCTTTTCCAAGTTATCTGATTCTGGAGGTTGTGAAGATGTTTTATCATAATCTGATTTATTTGAAATTCTACTGCTATTCGCAGTTTTATTCTTGGATCTGGCATTGTGAGACTTTGAGTTTGACTTGGAAGTACTTCCTTTTGTTTGAAACTCTGACTTGGAAAGCACTGCATAACTGTTTCTATTGAGGTCAGATTCCAGCTCTCCATCGCTGTCATCAGGTGACAGCCAATTGTTCTTGATTTTGGGCTCTGAAGTGGACAGTTTTATATCCATGCTCTCATAGGTCTGAGAGGTTGGTATGCCTCTCTCTTTCCTTTCTCTGATGTCATGAGTAAGAATATCTGTTGAGATTCCAATGCCTGTTCCTTTGAGTTTGTATGATTTTTTTAAAACAAAATCCCTTTGCTGAGGGGTTTCAAAGTACACAAGTATGGGTCGAGGCTTTGCATTTGGACAGTCCCTTTGATGTCCTATCCTTTGAGCAAATTCAATTTTAATAGCATTTGGTGCATCTGAAAATCCCATTTTATCTATCAGTATTTGGTATACCACACTTTCAGTGTATTCCAGTCTTTCTTCAGGCACATTTAAAAATCTCAGGCTTGCCTTGCTACCCAAATGACCTAAGTGTTTAATATAATCGTGGATGTCCCTGGTTTCCCTCCGGGACTGGACGAACCCTGTACGTAGTTGTTCAATTTCACTTTGTACAACCTCCACACTGCTGGAGATCTCGTCAATGGAGTGCTTGAGAGCATTGACATGTCCTCGTAGTTCAGAAAGTTCTGTTTCAATCTGACTTATTCCCTGAAGTTCCTTAAAGATCATTTCCATGACATCATGGGTTTGGCTAATGCAGCCAGAGGAACTAAATCCTGGCTCTAGGACATTTGCCTTTGGATTTCGGGCAGTTCTGTCCAAAGATTTGCTTCTTATTCCCCAGGTTTTCTTCATTGTGCTCAACTCCGAGTCTGAGGAGACACACTCTTGACTCTTTTTCCATTTTCTCAGTTTGCGTAAAGCTCCTAGTTTTAAGCTATGAAGAGTGCGTTCACCATCAGAGCTGCCCTCAGAGGGTGCCAGGCTGCTTGAACTCTTTCTATTGCGTCTAACTGGCATCGTGTGTGTTGAATGTGCCTGGTTTTCTGTACTACTCCTTAATTCATTTAATGATTCTGAGTAGGAACTCTCAATTGAAGACAGCTCTTGAAGCGGCTCCTCATTATCACCGTTAGCTACATTGATGTCCTTTTGGAGGCCATTGGCAATAGCTACTCGGTAACTGAATGTCGGTGAGAGGGAAAATTCTCTGTTGGCCTCGTCTTCTTCAGTGGGTAAGTTATAAGCAGGTGAACACTTTGCAATCTTCTTGACAGTGCTTCTCAAGGTATTCGAAAATTTTGGAGTTTTGGTCTGGCCAGCAGCAGGAATGTCTTGATCCTTTTTCTGCTGACGATTCTCCTTTTTTTTGGTTGTAGTTCCCAGTTTCTTTGTAAACATTCCTTTGCAAAGCTTATGTATGTAAGGTAAAATCAAGCTCTTGAAAAGGTTGGCCACCATGGAGAGCAATTTGTGCCAGTTTTTCTGTCCCAAAGAAGTAAACAAGGTATCAAGTTAAAAATCTGTAAGTTCAAGGCAAGCATCACTGTTCAGATGCCCCATGCATCACTGAAAATATCATGAGCAGCAGCCGTGGCTCTGACACAATATTAGTGTCTTGTGAAAAACAGACGCAAAGAGCCACTGACGAAAGACATTCTCTCCTGGTGGGGGGGATTCGTGAACCTCTTTCATTTCCACATAACTTCATGCAGTATCTAAAAAAGAAAGGAATGTTAAGATGAATATCAGAATCCAATTCTATATTTATTGTTTTTCCATATTTTCCAAAAGTATCCAATGTGTGAAAAATTGTGGTAGGGGCAGGGGAATACATAAAAAAAAACTACTTTAAAAGTTCTTTTCAAAACAACTAGGAGTTGGAATCTAATAACTTTCATAATAACTAGCTAAGCCAAATCAGTACCAGAAACTATGTTTAAATTATAATATTTTCCCTAAATTGCTTATGGGGTGACACAATTGAAATAGTAATAAAAGGTAATAATCATTATTAAGAAAACGGTGAGTCAAATGACAAACAAATTTAAACACCAGTACTAACTGCCTGACATTATCATTTTCATATTTTTCCTCTCCTAAAATTGTTCCCTTATTTAAACTTAAGGTTGTAAATTTAAGTGCATTTCCCCTCAGATATTTAAAAGTCACCAAACTGATATTACCCATGAATGTAATATCCTTTCTTATTCAAATAACTTTTTGCTTTTCTAGGTATTTAATGATTAGGAATTTCTCAAATGACTAGTAAACTAATCTAAGTAAATAAATGCGTCATATGATAGAGTAAATACTGACAGAAAATCTTATTTAGCCATCACATTTGTCAATGCATTATCATGGGTTGAAAAAAATTAAAGGTTGTATTGGCGTTACATCAAATGCCTTTTTCTGTTTTGTTTTGTTTTTATGCATGGACAGGCACTGGGAATCAAACTCGTATCTCAAGGCATGGCAGGAGAGAACTCTGCCTGCTGAGCCACCATGGCCTACCCTACATCAAATGCATTTTAAAGTGTAGATAATGCATCCAACTTTTAAAAGGACTGTGACCTGAGACAGCAGAGCAAGTCTAATCAACCAATGCACTCTTGTGGCAGACAGGAGGAAACCCGGCCCCAGGGTTGGAACCACAGCAGGAAACAGGGTGCCAAATCACAAAAAGAAATTGTGCCACCGATAAATGTGCATATACATAATCAAGAAATAGCTGAATCTAGTTCACGCAATGACTTGGTATGTTATAGTGCAAATACCCATACAACTTAATGATCATTATGATGGCTAGTTTCTTGAATGATGTGAAGAAGTAAAAAGTTTATATTTAATTTTATTGATTTGCTAGCACCATGCCTGGATATGGTGGTTATTCAAATAAAAGTTTTGTTGAATTAAATTACTATTTTCCCACCGAAATGTATCACAGAATAACAATCAAAAAGTCTTTGCTCACTTTGGACTGCATATTTGGGGAGATAATCTAATTCATTAAGGAACACATCACAAACTGCATATTGTTTTAGGAGCCTGCAGATTCTTTATCGGCCCCCTCCACTTGGGAATCTGCCAATTTTACTTTACCCAGGCTCTGCAGGGACTTGTGGAACACATGCTCTGGCTGGGAGCCAAGCTACACAACAGACAGAGAAGCATCAATGAGAAAGGAAGTAAGGAGATAGAGGAGAAAGAGAGACTGACTTTAAAGAAACCCATATCTTACTGAGTTTCATAAACTGCCAGAGCATAATTCCTCGTCTCTGAAACTGTGTGGTATTCACAGTTACAAACCAAGACCTGTCTTCTCCTAATCAATATGTGAATAAATTGACTCCTGAATTAAATTGAAAAGGTATTTCTTGTGACCCTATACAACCTCTCTTTTTGGAGAAAAATCTTCCTCTGGAAAGTTAAGTAGCAGTGACTGTTCTACCAATCACTCAATCCAAAAGTCTGGGTCTCCCAAACATGCTTACTTTTAATTTAAATGAAGAAAACCATTCTGTGAATGTCTTGGGAGGTTTTGCAAAATTGCATGTCTACATCCTCTGGCTAGTTGCATTACTGACTTTTGCTCTAGGCATTAACTGTTAGGACAATTTTGAGCAGGAAAGTTCAATCTAGAGAAGTCCTGCCCACCAAACACATACCCAAAGGGGCACATGTGCAAATCTGCAGATATGAAGTTACTTGCTTTGTATTCCAAACCCACAGAATCACTTATTCGCTAGGGGCTCTATGTATGCTCTTTCACACGTCAGTAACTCTTCTGTTCTCTTGACCTACAATATCATTCATATCCAGCCCTCGCTGACTGGGGAAATCATGCATAAACTCTAATATCATCTGTCCTATGAAAAGCTCACCAATCACTCAACTTAAGCTTTTTTCCTTCTTTTGTCATGTTCTCTCATCACCTGGTTCATAGGCCATCAAAATTCTTCTGTATTATAATCACATTTCTGTCTCCAGCCACGATACTCTGTCTTCCTTAAGGGTGAAAAGCATGCCTTGTCCAACCTTCAACACCCTGAAACCAGGGCACATAATAAGCATTCAATAAATATTTATTGAAGAATTGACCCACATTTTAAATACTAAGTTACTAAATATTTCCATTTGAGTGACCAAAATTAAATTCCATCCAAAATGTTGGATTGAAATATCAATCTCAATTATGATCATAATTTTCCATTTACCCAAAACATATACTCAGGAGCCATTCTAAATTCCCTATGATCCATCCCACATCCACACCCTACATGGCCATGCCACCTCATCCTATTTGTAATACCTTAGTTTTGCATTCTATTATTTGTCATCTGGATTGTTATGATAATATTCCTACATGGTGTTTCTAACTTTACTTTGGCCCAAATTCTCCTCTATGCAACGAATATATTTTAAACATATTTAAACCCTCCCACATAAAATACTTTCTGCCTTAGCACTTTCATTTCGTCACTTCCTTGTGTATCTTGTGCTCAAACCACCTAAAATCCCCGATTACCATACTTTGACCTCACCAATATGCCTTTGTCCAGACTATTCCTTCTGACTCAAATTCCTTTTCTCTTCCTCTCTCCCTCAACATGTCTCTCTCTTGAATACCTACACATCCTTAGACCCAGCAAGAGACCAGCATCAGCTTGTTTGGCCTCCTCACAGTTCAGCACTTCCTCTTCTATGCTTCCATATTGTGTCAAATGTACCTTTACTATGGTAATTCTCATAATACTACAATTACATATGTGAAATATTTAATCTATGTGTCTTTCTAATCATGCTGTAAATTCTTGAAGAGCAGGACCCATGTTCTATTCAGCTTTAAATAGCCCTATTGCTTGATATATGATACTCATATTGTCTGACAAATGAATAATTATATGAACCAATGAACAAATTGACAAATAATACATTCATGAATTAATAAACAATAGAGGTTCCAAGAAATATGAATCAAGCCCTAAACAATCCAGATGGAGGAGAAGTATGAGCAGAAGCTGAGCATGAAGACATTCTTGTCATGTCCAAAGATAAAGAAGCATTTACCTTGGCCAGAGAGCAATGTCCATGGTGGGGACCAGACAGAAATAGGTTTGGATGGACACACTGTGGAAAGTTTTGAAATCCAGGTTGAAAGGTTTCATTTCATTTTCATTCAATGAGGAGACACCAATGGTTGTAGGTTTTCAGGAGGGTCTCTAGAACCAGATTACCTGGTTCAAGCCAGACTGCCTGCTTTGAATCATGATTGAGCAAATTATTTAAACTCTTTGTTTCTCAGTTTCCTTATCTGACAAATGGAAATAACAGCACCAACTTTCTCATGCTGCTGTAAATATTAAATAAGAAGTAGGGCAGGCCGCGCTGGCTCAGCAGGCAGAGCTGTGGACTGCCATGCCAGAGACTTGGGTTCAATTCCCAGAAAAAAAAAGAAATAATTAAAGCAGTAGCTGGAATATCATAAGAAAATGAAAATGTTTTTGACATTAATAAATAATAACGATTCCCATTTGAGCAGAGCTTCCCCTACTGTAGCTCCTTTCCATTCTGCAGGGCAGCCAAGAAAGCCCCACAGTAATGCAGTTCCTCCTTTGGGTTCATTGAGAGTAATACAGATTGTCCAGTGTCTCTTTCAAGGTAAAGTAAGAAACACACTAATTTTGCATATTTGTGAGGAATATAAAAATCTGTAGTTTTATATGTAATTAAAAGTACTATTTCTTTTCACATCTTCCAACATTTTGACACTCCTGATACTGGGTTTGTAGTTACTAGAAACTTGAGTTTTCTTGCATATAAACTGGGAATATCTATTTCACGTAGGGGGTGGTGAGATATCTGATAGTGTAGTCATCTGAGTGAACGTGAGATAATGTAAATGAACACATTTCATGGCTGGGCACATTGTTTCCTTTCAATGAAACCTATTTTCTTCCTTATCTCTCCTTCCCTTAGCTGGACAAGATTTTATTTAAACCGAAACTCATGAACACAGCCAGGGTGTCTTGAATTCCTACTTTGCAAGCTGGATTTTTAGATTTAAATCAAATAATATCTCTCTGCAGAAATTTTTCTGATGGCCCAGATTCAAGTGAATATGCTTGCTCCTTTATCTATGTCACAGGCTCCCTGAATATTATAAATAGCTTTTCTGAAGTATACACATACCTTTATTATATGCACTATATCAATTTTAGCACATTATATCTAATACCATTCTTCATTTTTGTCCCTGTTTTCCCTGATGGAATATATCAAGGCACCTGATATTTAGTAGCTGTTCAATTATTTTTCATTGAAAGAACATTATGGATAAAGTGCACTAAAACCATAAATGCAATAAATGTAAGGGTTTTATTACATTGTACTGCTAACCCTTAAACAGATTTTGACCTGTTAGCAGGAGGAAGGGGAAATGAGTTAGCCTGTTCTTAACATAAATCTAATATCTTCCTAGGTGCAGGAATCATCATACATTCTGAAAGAATAATGTTCAAATCTGTAAGGTTTTGTTGCATTTCTCTAAGCGTTATCTACACAATAAAAGATTTCAGTCAAAAAAGGTCATTCCAAAATTATACTAAATATATCTACACCAAGAAATTATGAGTAATGCTGGCAAATTGGTACATTAATTAGATGTCCATGTGTCTAATTCATGAAATCTAAAGAGCTCTGTACTATTGGCGTTTCAATAAAAATCCATTCACAAAGTATTCTTCACAGATGATGAGATGCTGTTAGCTCATTGCTCAATTTTATTACTTTTGATCTGTCCATGAATTCAATCAAATTCAATATTTCAAATTCAACTTCTCCATAGAACTACAATGTTCTTTATTAAATTTTTCATAGAGTACTTTATTAAAAAAAAAAAAAAACCAACATTCTCCTAGTCATAAGACTGTCATGCAAGACTCACCCTAGATTCCTTCATCTATTTGGCCCCACACTTCTAAGCAGTTTCTAAATTTTATGGTCCCTAATTTCACAATATGTCTCATTTCCCTTATCTCCTTTCTATTCGCAGAGTATTGCTTAGCTCAGACCCTGATCCATGCTCACTTGAGGTCTTCTTTGGAATATAAAAATCCACAAAAATTAAACATTTTTATGTAGGTCCTAAAATAGCTCCAGCCACTATAATATATATATATTTTTAAAAACATAAATCCACTTACTCCTCAGCCTTTTTTGACTATTGATACAGCTTCCTCACCTCCCTGACTGTGCATAACTCTAGACACCTCCTTGTACTGTAGGAAAAATGAAAATTTTAAATTTTAATGAATGTTGTGTAGGGTGGCAGCAAACTAGAACTTGGATACTTACAAAATTAGCATCCTCCCCCTTTTCTCTGCAGAGTATTAGATCTAGTGCAATTCTCCTCATACAATGGGACTTCATTTGTTTCTAACTCTTGAGGGGAAGCCAAGAGCTTATGCTTCAAAACACTCAAGTAAAATGGGTGTGGCATTTATAAGTAAAACTAAAATTAGTGTCACACGAAACAGAGCTGCAATTTCATCCTTTTCCTGCTTCACAGAGTGCTTTTAAAGTAAATCTATAAAGAAGCAATTCTGAAATTCCTAATAATCAGATTTAAGATTTTCAGCAAAGGTAGGGTACATTCCATATAATAATAGGTAAAACATGCCTCCCAACAGATAATCCAAGATATCAAATTCAGTTCTTTAAAAATTTCTGATACTTTTATTTTGGAATAGAAAATTGTATATGTAAAGTTTCTTCAGGTTAAAACTTGAGTATAGGGAGGGCCATGGTGGCTCAGCAGGCAAGAATGCTTGCCTGCCATGCCAGAGCACCCAGGTTTGATTCCTGGTGCCTGCCCATGTAAAAAAAACAAACTTGAGTATACTTAGTATCAACCAGTTCTGGCCTCAAAGAGACCATCAAGTTGGCAAATTTATTATTTATTATTTTCGATCATTATCCAAAAGATGGTCCAGAAGCAGCTCAACATTCAGATGGCACAGACACGATTATGTGATCTTGCCCCAGGGAAGATCATATAATGTCAACTCTCCCAAACCATACGATATATAGAGCACCTGAATATTCTATAGAACATCACATTAGTCCATTTCATTGATATTTACCAAACTCAGAAAACAAGAAGTGGCAAGAAGATGAACAAGAAGGACTTGAGAAAACACCTTGAGTTTCAGAGGAAGATAAACCCTATAACGATTCAGGGGCCCACCACATGAGTGAAATTTTTAAGGTCAGTGGTTCAGAGCACACCCTAACATCTCCTCCTCCAAAGTAAAAACTAAGTAATTGCTTTTCACATTCCAACCCAAAGACACATGAGTTTCGCAGGAAGATAAATTCTATGATGAGTCAGAGACCCATAGCAGTGTAGTTCTTAAGGGTAAGTGGTCTAGACAACACCCCAATATCCCCTTAAAGTAAAAAACCAATCATTAAGGCATACTACCTACCTTTATGAACCTTTTATTAGTTGGGGAGACTAACACAGAAATGGGTTACTATAGTGTTATAATTGCCACATGAGATATGCATAAAGTGTTACTGGAATGGTGACGAGGACAGAAAAAATACCATGTTCCTCTATTACGAGCCCCTCCATGCTTTGCACTCAACACTTCCTATGTATGATGTGTTTTCTCTCTATTACTCAATATATATGAAAATCAAGGTTTATGTGTTTAAGTGTTTTATTGAAAAAGAGTGGAGAGTTCAGAAATTGTGTTTAGATTACAGAAATGGAAGTTTATTTACAGATAATAATAAAATATAACCTTGGCTGTACAAAAAAAAAAAAAAAAAAAATTATTTCCTCTCATACCCAAAGCCTGATAACCTCTTCAGGCTCTGAAAGCAATATATCCCATATGTGAGAGCACTGCTCTGGACCCAATTACTGGTGACATCAAAGTCAGCCAGTTTTTAAGTAAAGCTTAGAAGAAAAGGGCTCTGCAGTGGGTTCAGACCCTATAGACCACATATTTCTTTGGTAGGAAAAATTTACAGTAAGTCCCATAGGAGAATCGCAATGTTGACCCATGGGTACTGAAGAAAGATCATGCCTTCTGCATATACCACTAAAAAATATTTCCTAAATCTGCAACTTGGCCCAGACATATACAGTGCAGTTGAACATGTGACAACAATTGATCCTGCTACCAAAATTATCTTTCATAAGCTGAATTCTGTTAGACCCACTAAGTCATAAAATTGGGAGACCCCAACAGCAATCCACTGTAAGATGGAAATGGTATAACTGGGATTTGCAAGTTGAAGAGGTCCACAGGGCACAAATAGGCTGCATGAGGAAGTGGCCCAGACCTCTGCCATATTCTGCTATTACATAAGCTCCATCTTTTTTTCTTCTTTGGAGAATGTCCCTTATGGCCAGCTACTGGAAGGAAAAACAAATCTGAACCTAGTTTACAGATGAGCTGTGTCAGTAAGTGGATGAGATGAAAATAGGCTGCTGCTACACTGCAGCCTCAATCAAAGTGGCACTGAAAGAAAGCAGTGGAGGAAAATCCTCTCAACAAGCAAAATTTGGGATCTGGTATCTGGTCATTCACTCTGCATAGACAAAGAAGTGGCCCAAGGATAAGAATGGCTTGGCCAATTGTCCTGGACCCTGTAATAAGAGAAACTGGGAGATCATGGACATAGAAGAGTAGAGAAGAGGAATGTGAAAGGGGAAAAGGATCAAAGTGTGAAAATCTTTGTTAAAACTGTATGTTATGGCCCAGCAGAGAATAAGCACCATGGCAGTGATGATAAATAACCAAAAAAAAAAAGACTCAACCAGCTGTGGCTGATACAAACCTTATGCATGGATCAACAACTGGGCTCCTACTTACCAAGCCTGATCTAGGCACTGTTGTTGCTGAATACTCAACCTGGCAGCACTGGAGATGGATGCTGAGTACCTGATGCAACATCTTCCAAAATCAACCAGCCATTTAGTAGCAGCTGTTTATATCAGACCTCTTCTACTCTGGAAGGGCCAGTGGTTTTTTTTTTCTAAGTAGAATCAATAGAGCTTCAGATATGAAGTTGCCTTTTCCACCCCATAATTTCTTCTTAGACCAAAGGGACCACTTCATGGTGGTGGAGGTGGAGCGGTGGGCCCATGACCATGAAGTCCACTAGTCCTATCACACACCACCTCACTTGGAAGCAATCTGCCTGATAGAATGAAGGAATGGCCTTTTTAAGGCACATTTAAAGTGGCAGCTTTGAAATGGTACCCTGGCATGATGGTATTTCAAACTTCAGAATGCCATATAGACTCTAAGTCCCCGACCATGACATGGTATCATCTCCTCAGTAGATAGAATATGTGTGTCTGGGAACCAAGGAGTGGAAGTAGGAGTGACTCTACTTATTATCACTTTCAACATCCCACTTGGGGTAACTGTGTTTCCGGTCCCAACTTTGTTCTCTGTAATCACAAAGGACCTGGTTCCCAGAGGGGAACTGTATATACCAACAGACCCAGTGCAAATGCCATGAAATCTTAAGCTATAACTGTCATTTAGTCACTTCAGTCTATGGCAGGAGTAGTAGACTCTGATAATTAGGAAAACATAGGACTAAAATCATACAGTAGGGACAAAAAGGAATAGGTTTGGCCCCCAGATCAGTCACTAGATAAACTCTTCATAGTACCCCATCCAATGTTGATGGTAAATGGGAAAAAAATCGCATTGTGACCAAGGACTCTCTTCAGTGATGAGAATCTGTCACCTCATTGGGTAAGCCACCTAGAACAGCAGAGATGCTCATCATGGAGGAGGGATATGTAAAAATGGGGGTCAGAGGAAAGAGATTATGAGAACTGGTTTTGGCCTTGTGACCAACTAATTATAAGGACTCCAAGTAATTCCAATATCTTTGTGTAAGTTTCCCCTGGAAAAGAGACCTGGCAGAATCTCTTCCCAGCTAGAGCTATTCCTGTCCGAACTGCTTTCCCATAGGATGAATGAACTTGTCATATGAAGCAAGTGGATTTGGGTGGTACATGGGGTGGACTATAAGGGATGATGTGCTACAATGCCCAGACAACACTTCAGGACCCAGGCACCCATTTCTCAGAGTCAGTCTCTGGAAATGGCCCTCAAAAGAGTGGAGTCATGATGCCTGGATTGGCGTAGATACTGGTTCATAGACACTTCTCCATACAGTCTGAATATGTCCCAGTTTTAGACTTTGAGTCACATGACTCAAGGTCTACAAAATGTAATATATTTATTTCTTTTTGTAGTGTATCACAAGTGGTATAGACAGCTAATGGGGGGATAATATAGTAGTTAACATTTAATATTTGCTTTCTCTATTCCAGGCACTATACTGAGCATTTAAAAAATTATCTCATTTAATAATGACAACACAACAGTCTTTAGATAATTCTCTAAATAAGGTACTGTACTTTTTCCTGTTAGGAGGAAACAGCAGCCCAGCACAATTAAGTGTCTTTCCTAACACCACAATTCTAGAAAGTGACAATACCTACTTCTGAACACGGGTTATATAATTCCAAAGGCTTAATCTTTTATTATATCACTATACTATACAGATAATCTGCAAATATAAAAAAGCACCATACTTACTGTCAGAGAAAGCACAAATTTGAATTTAAACTGCACGTTTATCCATTTAAATATACTATTGAATATGCTGAATATAAATGCACTAAATAGTCTATGGAAAAGATCCTATGTTGATAGACAGTACAGAAGTCTAAAAATCATACTTGATGGGTCTTTATTAGAAAATTGTGTCTCTCAAGGTTGAGTCTCCATCTGCCAATTGTGTTTCAACTATGGAACACTCTCCCCAATCAAAGTTTTCCCAGTATCTAGTGGCGCTCTCCCAAGGAGGTCCGAGCCTTGAGCACCCCCCACCTGAGCAGTATGGAAATGTCTAACTCTGCAAATACAAGCTTTGTGAAGTAAATAAATTGTCTCAATATTTTGGCTATCCCTTAACATATCTTTTCTGTCCCACTTAACGATTCCTTTCTCTTCCTCAAATGGTCAATACATCCAGGTTTTACCTAACCTGCCACAAATTTCAGGAAAGAATGTAGTGACTATAAATGGTAATAATGTACGCAACCCAACTTATTTACTTTTCAGGGATATTTCGAAGAATTTTAGAGTAGAAATTAAAACATCAGGAGTGGAGGGAATGATAAGCACTTCATGGCACTTGAAATCATACCAAATAAGTAAAAGTTTCTTTTGCTACTCCCAACACACCTCCTTCATTTTCTTTTAAGCTATTTTCCATTCTCCAGAGTTTCAGATTTTACTAGTAGGGATTTAAATCAAATTACACCATAAAGGGAAGGTACAAAGAAATCTGTTATTGTTGGAAACGGTTATGAGGTAGGAACAATATAAGAAAATACAACCTAAGAATTGCAGGATGTGATTTTTTTCATACGACACTTAGTTATGACTTTAATATGCCTTTTTATGCACAAATATGATAGACCCATTGAAGCTAGAATTGTGTCACCAATTTCTTGGCCAGCAGAGAGCTAGATGCTCTGCATCTGATCTTCTCAATCTTTTGTTGGGTTCTTTTGAGTACTCTATAATTCTTTATTCATTCTTTATTCATGGCCATTCTTTAATAGGTAGCCAAATTGGTAAATGAAATAACAATCTGTGCATTTGAAATAATTTAAAGATCATTAAATAGGTAAGGGAATGGGACACAAAGCAGGCATGATTTAATAGGGTAGAAGGATCATGATGGAGACTTTGGATTAGGTGTGAAGGTAGATGTATGTGAGAATACAGACACAGGACAGAGGGACGTAGGCCAGAGATTCAGCAGAGACATCCATAGTCATCATGACCTGTTTCCCTTTATGATTTTTTTCCTATTTAAGTGGAAAATGGGGTTCTCCCATTGACACATGCCTCATCACTCTTCTTAAGGACAGGGGTCAGTTATCGCAGAAAGGAACGTGAATATAGTCTTATAGACACCTCAGCCCAGTCCTTCCTCCGATTTCCATATCATAACAGTGACAGAGACCTCCACCAAAAGTCTGAGATGAGACTCTATCGCAGCAGGCAGACATCTCCTTTTAAAGCAGAGAACAGGGTGACTGTACTCCAAGTCTGTCCATTATTTACAAAAAAGCCCACTTATGCATTTGTACAGGCAAATCCATATTTTTTTTTAAAATCAGATATATCAGTGGAAGGTTGCTTGCTTTACAAATGTACTTCGCACAATTTTTCGAGAAAATACAGAAAGCCAGTTCCCTAGAGAATTTAACATTGATAGTGACTTGCAGATATTTTGGAAACCCACACGTTGTATAAATTAAGCCACACCTGAATATATCAACATAAATTATTTCCCCTCTGGTGTGCGTTTGGCTGTTCATAATTGAACAGCAAAAATGAAAACAAACAGATTTTACATTGCACAAGAAACCAAACACAAACATCCTATGTTTGACAAAGAAAAAAATCTATAGCTATAGTGGCAAAATAGGTTTAGAATAAGGACCTTCAGTTTTAATTTAAGGCCACTGCCTGGCCATGGTGCCCTTAGGAATTTTGGGACTAATGCATGTTTTTTTTCCTTCTATTTTTAGCCCTGAGTTTCCTAGCAGGCTATTATTGTTTCAGGTGGAAACTAAGAAAGATTGCCTAGATTTATTTTAACAAATAAACAATACTTATTAGATTTTGTTGACAGTTTTCCAAGATTGTAATTGAGATTGCATAACCTGTCTTGATTGATAAAATGTAAATCATGCCATAGCGTGCAGGTGAAAAATATTGTTCACAATTTGAAGGGGCATTATTTAACAGTTTCTAAAATATCGAATAACATGTTGACATTAGAGCAACAGTTAATTTATCTTCTCTCTTCAATAAGGCTACAAACTCCTCATTTGAAATAACATTCTTTGTAACCACAGTACCTTTATGTGGTCTACACAGAGTAGGTTACTAGTGATGATGAAGTGAAAGATTTATTTTTGAGGAATCTGACTAGCTAGAAAGCTGGATTTGAATTCAAAAGCTTGAATTCAGGTCTAAGACATCAATTCCCGATTCAAACATTAACCGCTTGGTGTCTGCTCCAGGAAATTCAGACATACTGAACTGCCCCGCTCCCCACCATTTACTTTCTGCTCTAATCAAGATATCACTTGACCCCTTTGTGCAGATAGAATGTACTCTCAGTTTCTCCACACCAGAACGTCACTGTTGCACTAGGAAATCTTCTAATTCATTCTCCTATTTACAGTTCATATTTACTGCACATTCAATTCTTCCACAAATGCCCTTAATTCACTCCTTGTATGATAATGTGTATTCATGTTTTCTTGCCCCAGGAGATTGTAAGAGATTTTGATGGTAGGGCTTCTTTTTACTCAAGTACCAACTCACAAATAGGCCTGCAGTAAAGCCTTCCTAAGTCACAGCAAAAACAACTTGCTGCTCTCCACTCACATCTTTGTTATTTCCTTTTTCCCCACAAGTTATCCCATCAGCCTTGGAATATCCATTCTGACCAACTATTTCAATCTGTATCATCCCTCCTTCTTTAAAATGTGAAGCAACATTCTTTTAAACACTACGCTTTTTATTAATAATGTTAAACACAGGTAACTGCTCTGCTGTATCCTATCAGAACCATTTTAATTCAACATAGTTTTTTTTCCCGCACCTAATATTCATAAGCATTCCACCAGTTTCGCAGTGAGAAGAATGGTTGAACAATCCTTATCCTCTTGTTGCTCACAATCTAGTGAAGAATTGAAGGGAAGGTGGGTAGAAGCACTAGAAATGCAGAACAAACTAGATGGTGAGGGAGAGAAGCAGAAGGAAAGCCATGCCCTTAGGCCACTACACAGGTAACCACACATTAAAACCACACAAAGACATGTGTTGTCTGAAATTGAACTTGCTTCATTTCTCCTGCAAAAATGCTCACAGTTCTGTAATTAGCCTAGAAGGAATCCTCTAGACTCTAAGTGTTATATAGCTCCTCTAATTAGGACAAAGGCAGCTCAAGAAGCAAGAGATACACTTCTCAATCAGAAAGGGACAGGAAGCATTCCTGGGGTAGCCTAAGGCATATATCTAGAACGGAAAATGCAAACACAGTCAGCCCTGTGCACACAGATTTCTGCAATGCGGATTGAACGGGGGTGAGTTTTAAATCCAAGCTTGGCTTTCTCTTGGTGTCTGTGACACTCCCATCCTGCCTTCTTCCATAGCTAACTGCTGAGTCCTCAGGACCCACAAAGTAGTTTCTGTACTAACATAAGCAAATGTAATTAAGATAAATGAGCTAGGACTCAAGACTATGAAAAGTGTATTGTCTTTTGTGTGTAAAGTTGACATTCTAGTTTTCCTTGGGTAGAATGCTGGCTTTGAGTTGCTGATTTGGGAGAAGTGATGGATTTTATATAACTACACTGCCTTTTCTCTTCCTCTTTATGACCAAATGGCGTTCCTCGACCAAGATGATTTGTTGGGATCCAGGTTTGTGACCTCAGGACAGCATTTTTCTCTCCGTGCTAACAAGCAATCCATATAGAAATTAATCTACTTTCCAAACATCATTTCTACCATCACTCAAACCAAATAAGACAGAATTTTAATTTTCTAGACAGCCATCATTCATCACTAATATTGTGTTATTTAAATAAATTAGACAATGGTTATTTATCCTGAGTATCTACTTACCAATTTTCAAATAGTTAGGAAGTATAGACTAATTATGTTAAACAAAATTTAATAATTTATCATTTAGACAGCACTGAGCAGAGGCCTTGAGAATCTTCCTTGACATGAAAATGAATGTCTATCATTATTATAGAATATTATAGTCATATAGTCTATAGTAGTATTCTTATTTATAAATATCTGATGTTTATCCTTCTTCTAAAGCTGCTGCCCCAAATTAATGAACTAAATTCCTGATAAATAGTTCATAGTCTCTCTCCATTAACTTTCAGATTATTTGGTTTTATCACCCAATAATTTTTACAGACATATATTGACAAAATTACTTGCATTGAAACATGAACAGACTTTCCTTTTGGTCTATTTCCAGCTGGTATTAAGCAACACAGTAAATCATCTGTCTCTAGATTAGTTTAGTTTAGATAACTAAACTAAAAGATTGAGTCCCCACTGAAAACCAAGATGATGTGTAGATTAACTGAAGAGCAACTGAGAAGTAGTTAGACATCTATGAATCGTGACTATTCATCAAGCACTTTCTTGGTGCACTATATATTTTCAAAACCACATATAGAGTTTCATAAGTCTAGCCAAATTTAACATTTGAAATTTGTGTCACTTCTTAAAGATTTTTAAAATGTTCTGCATTCGAAGAAACATCTACTCCCCATTCTTATAGGAGGAAGCCTTATATTCCAAACATAAAAATCAGCAAGTAACGTCTTGTGAGTAGACAGACAGATAGACAGGGATAAATAGATAGGCAGATAGATGCATAGATAAAACGATAAACAAATGTGGCAAAATGTTAAGATGGATGGATCTGGGTCACTGGGGGCCTGGGAGCACTTTGGAATTATATGTATTTTTTTGTATTATTTCGCAACTTTCCTGTAAAACTGATGTTATTTCAAAATAAAAGTTTAAAAATAATAATAATACCTTGTGGGTTAGGTTTGAAGTCCAGACAAGTGGAACCCAACTATAAGAAAAATTTATCAACACTTCTTAAGAGATAGGTAATATGAAACCTAGAAACTCACAAGGAAAACTTACAAAGCCAGACTCAAATTTCCTCTCAATAGATTCCAGAGGTGACTATATTTCTCCATCCTAATTCACATACACTGCCCTTACAATCAATATTGAAGAGTTTAGCGATTTCAGCCTCAAACAAGAAATACAAGATAGATTTTGTTCAGACTCTCTATTCATCCTTTTTTGATAAATTTCCCTCCAATATGAACTATCCCAGGTGAAAGCACTGTCTATAATCAATTGTGCTGCCTTCTATCTGAAAATAAACAGATGTTCTAAGAAATTATTCTAGAAAAATAACAATGACCAAAAAAAATACTGTTGCTGATTCCCTGGATTTCTTTCCAGAATCGTAGCTATTGCTGAAGCCATTGGGAGTTGAATGCCACAGAGCAGGAAACACTGGGGTTGAGACAGCAATGTGAACATCAGTGGGCTGTGCTGCAGGGGTTAATAGGAGAGAGGGAGACTATGTTTTAAATTGTTGACTGACATTAAAAGGGAAAGCGTTTAAGTCAAAGGAAATGAAGAAGGACATGGGGCAAAGAGCCAATGAGTAAAGTATTGTTACTAGAAATTCTGAATATAGTAGTTAGGTTCAGGTGTCAACTTGGCCAGGTGATGGTGCCCAGTTGTTCTGTTGCTGTGGGCTTAAATCATCAGCATGTGAATTTCATCTATACTGATTACATCTGTGGTAGGCTAAGGGAACTGAGTGCCTTCTGCAATGAGTGAGGCTTAAAAGGAAAGGTCAGAAGAAAGAGAAGCAACTCGGTACAGCTCAGCAATGCACAGCACTGACTCAGCCCAGAGCCCAGAGCCAACACAGACCCAGACATTTGGAGATGCAGAAAGGAATCACCCTGGGGAAAGCTGTTTGAACCCAGAAGCAGGGAGGGAAGGCCAGCTGACATCACTGTGTGTCTTCCCATGTGACAGAGAAAGCCAGAGGAAAGCCAGGTATCTTTCCTCTGAAGAACTGTAAATTTGTAACTAAATAAATTCCCGTTATAAAAGCCAATCCATTTCTGGTGTATTGCATTCCGACAGCATTGCTATGCTAAAACACTGAGCCAGAAAAAAAAATCATACTTAGTCTCAGAATTTCTGATCGAGAAGAGGAGACAAATACCATCAAGTTGATACGGACCTTTCATATGGCATGGTTCTAACCTAAATAAAGGCAGGAAGGCAGCTCCCTGGCATTAATTGTCCATCTTCCACCTCTCTCATAGCTACACCTCTTCTGTCTCTCAGTAGCTGTGCTCTTGAGCTTCACGGGCACTAGATTCTGTCATTTACCAGAGTTACTGAGTACCTTCTGAAGGAAGGGGCTCTCAACCATGAGAATAAACTAGAGTCATAGTCACATTCTAATCTCTCTTCTTGGTTCCACGATAATTTTAGTGTGGTAGACTCAAAATGTCAGTTGTAACACAGAAAATCATAAAAAATTTGCTGTCTCATAATACATGGAAACAATATATTAGAATCTCAGGACATTTGGTTTCACCAAAAATAGACTATCCAAAACTATTCCAATTTGTCCCAACTGCAATGGCAGAGGTAATTAGTATCTTGAGTCACAGTAGAGGTTTGAATTTTTCCTTTTGTCTTAGTTTTTTTCTTTTTGGTATTTCCTACTTCGTATGCCAGGTTCTCTCCTTCCCTTACTAGCCTTTTCCTCTAATAACTGGTAAAGAATTCAAATTAAATACAAAAGCAAATAAATATTTACAGAGCACCTAACTTCCATAGACAAGGTGATGAGGAATACAAATGCAACTACAATTAATAATAGCCAGCTTTGGGCAGGCCATGGTGGCTCAGCAGGCAGAGTTCTCACCTCCCATGCTGGAGACCCAGGTTCGTTTCCCAGTATCTACCCATGCAAAACAAAATAATGGCCAGTTTTGACTCACAAAAGTCCATGAAGCAATGCACTTTTTAGTGTCTTTTTTTATGGTTATGAAATGAAGATGCAGAAACTCAGCAAAGTTTATTGACTCTGCACTTAAGGGATTGACAGCCTAGCGAGGAATTTTTTTTTTTGTTCTTTTTTAAGTAGCATGCAACAATAAAGGTTTACATTACAGTTGAAGACAAAAGAAAAAAATCTCACAAGAAAGCATAGGATGAATTAGTAAATGAACTTTGCAAGTTACTTAGTACTAAAGATGTGCATAAAATTGCCATAATTGGAAACTGAGTAATCTGTTTAACTGGGCAAAGATTAGCCAAGGAACTAGAAGAAAGACAGACTGGGATCTAGTTGCAAAAAGTGTTTTAGGACCATGAACCTGGCAGTAGTATACAGAACGGATGCTCAGAGATGGGCTCATAGAAGATAAAACAACTGGAATATTAGAGCAGTATTTTAGGCATAAAGTGAGAAGGACTTGGACTAGGACATGAACAGGAAGAGAAGAGGAGGTATGGCTATAAATGATGTATAAAAGAGAAAACAAAATTTGGTTAGTAATTGAATATAGGACATGAGGGAGGATAAAGCAGTGAGAATGACTCAGGGTTTCAGTTTAGGGACTGAGGAAATCAGGAAGGAGCAGTTTGGGAAGATGTGGAGGAGCTGAATCTTGACTTTCAAGTGATGAGACATCTTAGTAGAAAAGTACTCAAAGAGGTAATATATGTCACTAGATTAATTCAGGTCACCAACACAAAGAGTAATCAACGATCTGAGAATTCTCCCACTCAAAGCTAAATGGGAAGAAGCCAGCAAGTGAAGTATACATTTACTATAATTTGCTATACTGATAAAATTTTATATTTCTCATCACTTACTGTTCTAAAAAATATTTCTTCAACCAATAATATCGGGTAATTACACACAATTTTCTAATCCTATAGGTTACTTTCTAAGAAGCATCTAGACTTAAATTTCAATTATTACATAAATGAACTAATCCATGTGTATTTGCCTCCTGCCAATCAACTTTCTTTGAAATTAAGAAGAAATAAAAATTCTCCTTAGCTTTGGGAGGCCTCCCTAGTTAAGCTAAACCTTAGCCATGTGGAAATCCCATACTCCCATCTTTCCAGGCATATTGTCAGTGAGTGTGCCCAGTCAGAAGGGAAGACAGCTTGAGGGGAAAAGAGTGGATTTGTTCAAACGGCTATGTACAGTACGCCAGATTTTACAAAGCACTCAATAAAACCTATCTATGAATGTTTCTTAAAAACTGAGCAGCTAAATGCACAAACCCCATTTGCTGCTTCTAAAAAATAAATGGCAGCATTTCAATATCATCAGAGCTGTGGTAAATACTCTATGAATCACAGATCCAGAGCCTTATGCAAAAGATGCAGTTACATGAAATATGATTAAGTGAACACTTATCATTGCCTGGTTGGATAAAGGGAAACAAGTTGGCAAATTTCCCACTTAATTCCAAAAGGATTAAAATTGTTTCTTCATTTTATCAGGCAGTTAAGTACTATTTACAAAACAATAATGAAAATGTCTCTAAGCTCTTAGGAGAAGCAAATTAGAGTCAGAAAACCCTGTAGCTATATATGGTCACTTTTCTTTTACATACAAGGAAATCAATGTTTAGAAAGTTAAAGTGACTGTCAAAGTTTATCCAGACATTTAGAGACTAGGTCAGAATTTAATCAAGTCCAGTATTTTCTACTGGAGAGCAAAATGTACTGAACTCATTGTGATGTTCATATTAGTTCTCCATCTTTATTTCACTGGCATTTTTTTGCTAAAGGTTTTCCATTGAAATAAGGAAAATTGTTTAGGTTTTGCCAGTCATGTGACACAAGAAAAACTTAAAAAGTATTTTTAAAACACTAAATACACCATAAAATGCCTTCCTTACTCTCTGTGTAGGCCCAATAATATAAAACTCTCTCCTATTTCAGGACAGTAATTTTCTATGTGCTGAGCCTAAACTATGCACTATAACTAAGATGCACAAGAGAAAGGAAATATGTATGTCCCTTGGGTTGCAACCATTTTTACAAGAGGAGAACACCAATTCACGTATTTTCATTTCTGTCTTTTCTAAAGGACTGTTGTTCTAACTATGCCTGAAAGGGCTACAGTTTCATCCATTATCGTTGCGGAGATTCCTGAACAAGGCACTCAGTCTTCTGCATGCTCAAAAGCTACAATTATTAATAAATCCATGTTTTTAAGTTGAAAGGGAACTGGGTCCTAGAGATCCAAGCACAGGCAACTTACAATTCAGAAAGGATTTATAAAAGGGGGAGCGGATGCAAAGTTGATTCCTTATATTTGCAATTATTGCTTGAGTGACATTATTTGAAATGTAGATTACTATATAAACTGATATTAGGTATAAACCTAATATGTAAGAAAGTTATTTTCTATCTGTAAAAGTACTTTAGAAATAAATTTGATATGCGTTTAAAATTCCTAACATTTCCAGCTAAAAAGCAGGAAATGCTTTGGGGGGGAGGGGGTAAGAAGTCAACTGCAGTATCTTTAAAAAATCCTGTGTTAAGAACATAAAGTAGAAAGAATAAATAGCAGAAGCGGGTGGTGGTAAAATTGGAAGACAACATACAGGTGGCATAATGCCTGAGAGAATTCACAGTATGTTTTGACACATTGCATTATTTGAGTAGGTCAATACAAATAGAAATGCCTAGAGCATCGGAAAAGATACTATCATACCAAAAGTGTACTGATATTCAGAAACACAGGTTTGCCTTAAATCTGTGAAAACACCCTCCCTACTGACCCCTAGCCAACTCCACTACTGTTTCCCCTAGTCAATAAAATTTATCTTTGAAAGTGGAATCACAACAGCTGTCATCTATTAATAATGATCCATGGACTCTTAAGCAAGTAGTTCTGTGCTCCATACTTCATTGTTTCATATTTAAGATGAATAGCCCTAGAAAGGTATTAGATAGTTTAGGAAGGGAAACAGTTGATTTGTTACTAATACACACACAGAAAGTGATTTGTCTAGGTATATCTAACATATTTACCTAAGATTTCACCTGGGCATGAATTTATCCAAATACATGGTGATGGCATTCTCTGGGAGAAGTTTCCAAATCTAGCTAATGAAAGTCTAAGAATAAATAATTAAATGCTAGGAAATAAATTCATTCCTGCTTATCCACCTTTAACTCCAAGTCCACAATCCCATAGAAATTACTTTCTCAACAAAATTTCATTATAGCTCAAAAAGGCAACTTTGTAAATGAGAAGCTCAAGTATTATTTTAAGTTCTCTTAGGACAGTTTATCCATTAATTTGAAAAATAATTATTTAATAGGGTCAGTAAAATTACTGTTGTGTCATTGCTTAAGTATTTCATCTAGATTAAATAACCTTCTCCATAGAAGATATTAACATAGAAGAAATACACAATTTTTTCACACCCTACTAATGAATATAAGCTCAACTCTTTGCCTATCTTCTAATCACTTTACTGATGCCCAAAATTTTCTGTGGCTACTTACCATATTTTAATCTTGCTGTCATTATAGTAATGTGTGAAATTTTGAGATAACTGCTTTCCTCATTTCTCATTGTGTGGCTCAACTCAGATCTCCAGATCACTATCATTTGGCAAAAACGAGGTTTTAGTTTTAAAAGAGCAGGGCAGTGATGTACTTTACATTATAAACAAATTACAATTTAAATACCATTTACCCTTAGTCCATATGGACTTTTGCATCATGAGAAATTAGGACTAAAAATAATTAAAAGGCAACATCCTAGAGCCTTGATATTAACTCTTTGTGTTAATAAAACACCTAAAAATCTATAAAATATTTTGGCACACACAAAATTTAACCAACTTTCCCATTATCTTATTTTCTCCTCCACACAAAGCTCGTTTAATTTAACTACACACGTGTTTGCCTTATTGCCAATTTTACCACTTTTATGAAAATAACGTTGTATTTGAAGGGTAAAAGATGGCAAGATTATTTTAAAACAAAACAAGTGCAATGTTAGTATCAATAACAAAATGAGAAAAATTTATATTTTTAGCTTTGTACAGACATGTAGGGTCTTTTTGAAACTCACCGTAATGTGTATTATCCACCCACTTCTTTCATTTCCCTCTTTAAAAGCCTAATAAGGAAACCTGACTTTAAGCTTCGTCATCTCAACCTCAGTACTGAAGGCAGCCAACTCCACTATTGTTTCCATCTCTGTCTTTCTCTTTATTATACATGTATATCGATGATGTAATTGCAGAAATTAGGGTTCACACACACTGTGGGAGAAAGGGGATTTTTTTTAAAGACTGTCTCCTTCAGCAACTTAATATAGTTGCAGAACAGAACCAAGGACACAACTGAAGCGATTCATATCTTGAAAGTAAATTGTCAGGATCTTTATCTTAATGGACAGATGAAGAGCTAGAAAAGCAGAACCATTGCTAATGCTCAGTTTGTTCCTTGCTTGATGCTTTGCTGGAAAAACACTTGTGACACATGTTAGTCTATGACATCTGGGCTTTTAACCCCTTCCTAGAAGCCCTCAACTTTTCTGTTTGGCTCTTAATTTTTCCTCTAAATTCCAGGGGATCAGGAAATAGCGCAGCCTTTTATTCCAGCCCTGTTTGTCCCTCTGCAGATACTCCCCTGAAAGTTCAGTGGAAACTAAAAGCAATCATGTATCATTCTGCATCTGAAATAAAGCAATGGCTGAGAAGTCGGTGATCCAAAATAGGATCATCTATATTATAGAACGCAGGCGAACTGAGCATTCACAAACGCATCTACTACACTAGGAAAACCCCATGGTTGTGATTCAAAGTGCAAACAAAAAGAAGCAACAAGAAAAGACAGATGCAAAAACACATGCGAACGAGGCAACGCATAACGGGAGAAGAGAACATACCTGAGGGATTCTCCTTAAAAAAAAAAATGTACACACCAGTTGGGCTGTTTCTCCCCTTCCTTTTTGAGAGCATGTGTTTTCCTTTCAGGAATACCCCTTGCAATCGTGTTTCCAGTCTCCTTGCCTTTATTCAGCCACAAATAGTTAGAGCAGGCGCTCAGGCTGCATCCCAGCGACCCGACTCATGTGCAATCAGGCATACCTTTGATCTGCAACGGTGTCTGTTCTTGTCAATTCTTTCGTGCTCCCCGGGCAGCCTCCAAAGCAATTTTACAACTTAGCTGCTGGCACAAAACTGCCTTTGACTCTTCTCACCGCCAAATTCCTTCGGCAGCTCATTTCTCCTTCTTTTCTCTAAGAAAGCAAAATGGGAGCCTCTCCTGTGCGTTGAGGAGCGCCAGGGCTCATCAACAACTGAGGGCGTGCGCCGGGAACTTCACACACCGCGGGCCGCTGCCACTGCTTTTCAGAATGCAGCACTGACATTGCGCTCCCCCGGCCTCCTCCACCCAGAGCGTCTCGGCTCCCTCTGCTCCCGCCGCTGCTGCTGCACAGAGCCGCTCGGCGAGGGGGAGCCACAGCCCTCGCTCACAGGAGATGCACCGTGGACGCTGCCAGGTGTGGCCGTGACCGCCGCAGGGATACCTAACTGCGTGGGGGCACGGCTTCGTCGTTGGGGAAGACGCCTGGATGCCCGAGCTTCCTTAGCTTAATCTGCCTCTTATCACTGAATGGCGACCTGGGAGCCAATCGTATGGCCAATTCTGTTAGCCACGTTAAGTCTTTTTGGTAACGTGGATAATTTAATAATGATTGTTTTAGATAAGGCTGACTGCGCTCGGAATCACGAAAAGTACACAGCTCAGAGTATAATTCCCAATTAGCCACGGACAGGTGGCTAATAGAACTGGGTATTTAGAAGGATGAGATGGTGATAGCCTCATCCAGTTCTTTCAACATTTTGGAAAACCGTTTTAAGGCAGTTCTTTAACAATTTGGATTAAAGACACAGACACAAATCAAAGTAGGAAATGATGGAAAACTTATGGGTGATCCAGAGTTTATTTCTTACTTCGAAATAAAGTCTTCCCGGCTGATATTAGCATTTTAAGATCTGGCTAGGAATTGAAGTGACTTGCTTTCTTTTTTAGTTTGCTGAGTAGAGCAGGTGGGGGAAGTAACAACTCCCACTTTCCATCAGTAAAGCATTTTCAATCCTTTAACCCCCCTGTTGTAATAAACACACCAAAAAAGGATTGAATCTTAAAATAGTACCTTAGAGAAGTTCAAGTCATGGGATAATTTGTAGGTTTTAAGCTGCGTATGTTCTGCTGGCTTACTTATATTTATTTTTCCTTGCTTTTTAGAAAATAGGATGCTTCCAGGACTGATGAACATTCAATTAGCATCTATGATAAACCAGTATGAGAAATATATATGCAGATTTATATGGCATTTTTCAGTGCATGTTAAGGTAAATATGTTTTGACCAACTTTAGAATTGACTCTACCTAAATGTTTAACATATAATAGTTGCCAGAAAAAAATGAACAGTTAAGTCTGATAGAGCTTTTTTTTTTTTTTTTGCAAAACTCATGGCAAGACCTATCCCCCTACTATATGTGAAACTGAAGTATAACCTATGATTTAAACATTGTCCCCAAATTTGAAGCAATTTATTTGCCAAACTGGCAGCTGGGCCCTGTCCATTCCCAGCTCTCAGCCCCACCCTTAGCTAATAGTAGCACAGCTTCCTCAACTCGCTGTTAATGGACTTGAGCAGCTGCTCAAGGTCTAATGAGCTGCATCAGTGGACAAACACTGAGCCAGTGTAATCTCTGCTTCAAGAAGCCACTGGAGAGGCAGGCAGGACAGAGCTCTGCTGCCCTCAGCTGTGAACACCCAAGAGTAGCAAAGGAAACTGGTTAAACCTTAAAGTAGATAGTAGGGTGAAACAACACCCCTTTTGAACAGAAAAATTCAAGCTAGCCATCATTGTGCATTGAAGAATGCCTATTTACACCATGTTTTTGTATGCAATACACAGGCTAATGTGCTGAAGCTATACGCTCAGCCTAGAAGCACCCAGCATAGTGTAATCTTACTAAGGCTTCAATAAATTAGATATAATGCCAGTGGTTTAAATGTTTAAACCTATAGAACGAAGTACAAATAAGATGATCCTAACCATGAGTGATTCCCAGAACATGTAAGTAGTATAACAAAATGAGTTTTTGAAAATATTGCTCTAATTCAAATACTCTTATAGAGGAAATAACACCAAAAGCGTGACCATCAGTCTTTGCTGGTAAGGAGAAATAATGTCATGAATGAGCTAAAGCCAATGTGTGTTTTGATGAATGCACAGCTTAGCTGTAATGATCAGGAATCTGGTTATATTATCTCGAAATGGAAATTGTTTACAACACTGAAAGTGGCAGGAATTATATATCTGAGGGACACTGGCTGCTCATAAAATATGTCACTATTGAAGGGAGTGCCAGAGCTTTATAATTTTATGGACCTGCAGGGACATCAAAATCCCTACAAGAAATTCCTTGGCTCTTGATGGCTCCTGCTGAGTACCTGATTTTAATAACATATAATAATAATGGTATGACTACAGCAATTAGTTACAGTCCTACACTTTTTTTTAATCATTAAAATACATTCTATTTCTGCAAAGAAATCTTTAAACACTCAGATTAGTAACATTTAAGCAACACAGGATTGGAAATAAGTAATGTTCACTTAGATAGTTGCCACGCCACAGGTATATGCCCCAAAACTTACTCACAGATTGACTAAGAAAATAATTTATACATTTTATATAATAATTTCCCCTCTAATTTCTTTAGCAGTAATTTCAGGAAGAATAAGTCTTCTGGGATTTCATATCTCTCCCATATCCCAAGACATCAGTTGGGTCAAATTATTTGTCTTATTTTTGGTTCAGGTGGAAGAACAGCAAAATGTTTGGGTCATTGGTCATTTTTTCTTAGTCATAAAGCTTGACTAAAGAAAAAGAACTAAATAAGATGATCATCCGTGTAGAAGTCTGTTACTGCCTGTACACCTGGTTTTAAGCAATATTAAGTAATACAGTCTTGAAAAAGCATAAAACATTTTATATATTGGATTGGACTTTCAGCTCTCTACAACACACTACTCTTTATTTCAGTGAACTGATGACCAACATTGGTCACTATTTCTAAGAAACTATAACCAGTCGTTGGCTCTTTCTGTCCTTACAAATGAATTGACAAAATACATTAACTGTCAAGATAATTAAAGACAAAAGCATGATTACATCTAAAATAACCAGTTGGTGTTTTTAGCTCTACATAAATGATTATTTATAGGGAAACAAATATTTGAGAATAAGCCAGCCAAGGTAATTTGGAAAGGTGTACCTAATGTAAATTTTATGAATATAAAGCACACTCCTGCTTTTAAATTAAAGCTTTCCATTATCGTGGGCCATTTTAAAAAATGTACCTTTGAGCAGAAGTGAAAGTATGTGACTTAAGAGACTAGGTCACAAAAGGCACTACAGCTTTCTCTTTGCTCAGGCTCGACTGGTTTGCCGACTCTAGGGTAAGTTGATGGCCATGTCCTGAGGACACTCAAGCAGCTATGAGGAAGCAACCAAGGTCTGATGCCAAAAGCAAGCCAGGAACTGAGGCTTTCTGCAGAAAGTCATGTGAAGGAGCCATTGATGGGAGCTGATCTTCCAGACACATTCAGGCTTTC